>PCFV01000095.1:0-68177 GCA_002812785.1 Phytophthora litchii | reverse complement strand
CGCTCCAAACCGCGGCATCAAATTGATTATTCTCATGATGATCGCGAATTTTGGCACGGTATTGGCGTACAGTGGCTTCAATGGAGCTTTGATGGACGTCTCGCAGCGTGAGCCCGAGGCTACTCGTGGTACCGTCATCGCAAATGTCAACATTACCCGCTATGTGTTTAATATCTTCTCGTCTTTTATGACGGGCATTGGGCTGAACAGTGTAGACTACGGCGGTACGTTCTCGTGGACTATGGGTTTCAATGCGATTATGTGGATCTGTGCTGCGGCGTCGCTGATCACGCTTCCGTTCTCATGGTACTGCATCCAAGAAGTCAAGGGTGAGCGCGCTCAAATATCTGCGTTTAAGTTCCTGTACAACATCTTCCAGGATCGCGTGATCTACCGCTACGCTGCATATCGTTTCTTTTACAATGTTTGCTCTCAGATTACAGTGACGGCATCGAGTGTAATCCAAAGTGACTGGGCAAATGTGGAGCCGCTGAACTCGGGGATTGCGAGTATGCTTACTTCAATTTTGACCATGAGTGGTGTGTTTCTGATTAAGAAGCAAGGTTTGCATTGGAATTGGCGCTACATCATTATTACTTGCCAGATCTTTGTCGTGATCATTGATGCCTTCCCCACTCTGCTCACAATCTGGGATGTCTACCGTAGCCAATGGTTCTGGCTCGGAGTACCGCTGGTAGGAGAAGTACCAGCTGCTGCTGGCGACTACGTGACACAGCTCTTCATGATCGAGATTGAGGACCAGAAGGGATTCGAAGCTACACTTCTCGGAATTGGGGTCACTACACAATCCGTTGGTACTCCTTTCGCGACTGTGATCACCAAGACTATTGACGGATACTTTGACATTGGACGCACCTTCATTGAGCAGGACAACCACTACGTGAGGTCGCAGGTCACGTACACATATTTGATCGCTTATATGTTCAACTTGCTTTCAGTGGTGTTCGTGCTCTGGTTACCGAAACAAAAGGATGATGTTCACAGAATGCAACGTGAGAACCGCAAGAGCAAGTTCTGGGGAATTCTGACGATCAGCTACCTCCTCTTCTCTTTGGCGTGGACGCTGATGACCAACATCCTGAGTCTGTTTGAGTCCACGAGTTGCTTGCGCATCGCTGGTGGCAGTGGATGCTAACTTGGATGTCAGAATCGTACATTCATGCTGTTTGTCATGTTAATGTGATAGCGCGTTCTCAATCAGCGGAATAGCAAAGATTTTATTTGATGCAGAAAAACTATCAGAGACATCGTAGCGTGCTTACATTAGATGTACGAACTAGATAATGGAGCAGCGCTGCAAATTTGATTCACACTCGAATTTACCAACAACTTTGCAGTTTGTAAAGTACACATTGCATCAGGGCGGTGCCGTCAATGAAAGCAAAATGATGGACACCTCGCATGAAGAAGTGTGCCTGTAACACGACCCCAGTCACGTTTCTTCAAGAGCACGTGACTATTGCTGCTCGCAGCAATGGATTGGTGCGTTAGCCGTGACGAAAGCCGTTCGAGTCAAATGAGCCCTTGAATTTGTGATCCTAACTGAGTGGATCACTTTGGATTGTGACCTCGGACGCCCGCCTCACGTTGCGCATTGCATATCGCCGTCCACACCGGCACGGTATTGTAAACCCCAATCAAACTCTAATACCTTGTTGTTGTCGATCTCCCCAGTCGCGATGACGGTCCGATGATAGTCCACTTCTCAATTTGCATTGGGCTACTATGGCTCAGTCTCATCTTCATCTGACCGACCGCGTTTCCATCGAGAGTCTCCCGAAGCTTCGCCCCGACGACACACTATCTCTACCAACAAGTTATGTTGAAGTCAAGTCCCCGCTTGATCCGATCCGGTTGGAAGATGGCAGTCTGCGTGCGGCCAATGGCTCTGTGTCTGCCTTCAGCTGGGAGAACCTTGGCATGCTCACACACATTGCAGCAGTTGGCATTGTCTACGGAACTGTCAGCGGTGTCATCTACTCGGTGCTCAACAATTACCTGCACATGTCGACGACATTGGTGGCTACTGCAACTGCACTGGTGACGTTCCCGCGCGCTCTTCGCATCTTCACGGGCATGTTGACTGACACAGTACCGATTTGCGGCTACCGTCGACGGCCGTACATGATCATCGGCTGGTCGTGTTCGTCTCGTGTCTCTTGATGGCTGCACTTCCGCTTGGAGACCCGTACTATGGGGATCCGTCGTTGTCCGATATTGCTACAGTCGACATGACACCCGAACAGCTTGCAACGCTCAATACGGACGCTCCAAACCGCGGCATCAAATTGATCATTCTCATGATGTTAGCAAACTTCGGCACGGTTATGGCGTACAGCGGCTTTAACGGTGCTCTGATGGATGTTTCGCAGCGTGAACCTGAAGCCACTCGTGGAACTGCAATGGGGGACGTCATTGTCGTTCACTACATTTTCATGGTCATTTCCTCCTTCATGACGGGCATTGGACTGAACGGTGAAGACTATGGCGGAACTTTTTCATGGACCATGGGCTTCAACGCCATCATGTGGGTTTGCGCCGCGATGTCGTTTCTCACCATTCCGTTTTCGTGGTACTGCATCCAAGAGGTCAAAGGCGAACGCGCCGAGATGCCAATTCTACCATTCCTCTACAACCTCTTTCAGGAACGTGTGATCTACCGCTACGCGGCTTATCGTTTCTTCTACACCGTCTTCTCAACAATCACCGTCACATCTTACAGCGTGATTCAAAGTGACTGGGCGAATGTTGAGCCACTGAACTCGGGTATTGCAAGTATGCTCACAGCTTTCCTGACGATTAGTGGCACTTATCTTGTGAAGACGCGCGGTCTACATTGGAATTGGCGCTACATTATCATCGTTTGTGAAGTCTGTGTTGTGTTCATCGATGCCATTCCGACCTTGCTCACCATTTGGGACGTTTACCGCAGTCAGTGGTTCTGGCTAGGTGTGCCTCTGGTGGCGGAGGTGCCATACGCCGCCGGGGACTACGTGGCTCAGTTGTTCATGATCGAGATCGAGAACCAAAAGGGATTTGAGGCTACTCTGCTCGGCCTTGCCGTGACGACGCAATCTGTTGGTTCGCCCTTCGCCACTGTGATCACGAAGTCCGTGGATGGTTATTTCGACATTGGCCGCACCTTTATCGAGCAGGATGACCACCATGTCCGGTCTCAGGTCACCTTCGCGTGCTTGATTGCCTACGCGTTCAACCTGGTCTCAATGGCTTTTGTCTTCTACCTGCCCAAGCAGAAGGACAAGATTCACGAGATGCAGCGTGAGAACCGCAAAAGCAAGTTCTGGGGCATTCTGACCATCGCCTACATCTTGTTCTCCTTGGCGTGGACCTTGATGACCAATATCTTGAGTCTCTTTGACTCGACGAGTTGTTTGCGCATAGCAGGTGGCAGTGGGTGCTAGTTCACAAGGTCGCATTGAGTGCTCGTAGTTTGTCCTCAACCGTACACAAGACGTTATCGTGCTTTTAAAAACAAAACCTCGATCAGCTGGCTGCTCAACTTGTCATGGCCTAGTGCTTGCACCCAACTAAGCCCGAAGGTGGGTTCACGCCTCGTGCATTGCGACTACAGCGGGTGAATTAGCCCGCAGCTGAGAGCTCTTCACAGCCTACACTTTTTAGGGATGCGCCGAGCGTATCTTGCGGCGAATCTCGATGGTCTCCAGTACATCTAACATCGTAATTCACTCATGGCCAAGCTCGATGGCGGCAAAGGTGGCAAATCAACTGGCGATGACGCGTTGAGCTTGTCCTACGACCCTGTCTGCAGCAGGCTTCCCAATGTTGAAGCGATGCTTGCATTCATCGGGAAGCCTTGCTCAAGGCGATAGCTGACTGGATCGCACATCCTAACGTTGCATCTTGCAGCCGCCAGTAAACAGCGCAAAGCTGATGGTCACCAACGATCTTTTCATGACGCAGATGCAAATCGGGTTGGGCAAAAGATTAAATAGATCGCGCCTCGATTCGTAGGGCACAATGCAGGACCAATGCTAGGTTTACAGACATATACTGGTAGACATCCTTGACATTTACATGGAGGTCAGACACGCATCCTGGAGGGACGGGAACAGGTAGTTCGGTGCTTGACGCATGAACGCGCCTACACTCACGTTGACGGTATTTCCTGCGAACAGCGACTCCTCCTGTCGAGGAGTTGTCTCGAGCGACGGCAAAAAAGTATCAATCCACTCGAGCGAGTCCACTTCCTGCTCGCTCAGAGGCAGCGGCGCAAAGTTGCTGCTGGACTGGAAGTATCTCTGGGGTTCCACATCGTTTTCCATGAGCATCATGTCCATGTCGGTTGGCGACGGGAACGGACGGCCGCTGCCGTACGGGCCGCCGATGAGATCGGCACTTGGTACTCGAGGCACACGGATGGCGATGTCTCTTTTCCACGAGCCTTTGCTCGGGAGCCGCTGCTGCTCGAGTTTGACGGCTTCCAATTTCACTTTGGCCATCGGCACAGTGACGTTCGTGCTCACAGGTGTCGATCGGGACTTGCGGGGCGTGGAGCCTCCACTCGTATGCACTGACTTCTTGCGCGTGATGCGCCACGCGAGATCGGGACGGTCGCGCAAGAAGCAGTCGTTGGAGAATGTGCAGACAACGGCTTTGGACTTGGTCCACTTCTTGAAGCTAAAGTAGTTGAGTTGGCGCTGGAAGCTCGTGTATTTGCGATGCTTGAAGTACTTGGGCAGCACCTCGTCCATCATGCGGTCCATGTCGAGGATTTCAAAGGCGCGGCCGTTGGGCGTCCAGCGCAGAATCGCGTCGCTCTCGTTCTCGAGCATGCGGCGCAGACTGCGCAAGAAGGGCGCCACCTCACGGGGTTTCGGTGCGTCCATAACGACAGGCAGTTTGTCGAGGCGGAGGGAAGGGACACTGGAGAGCATGCGCAAAGAGGAGATGGTCGGCTTGGTCAAGACAGGGAAGATTGGAGAATGAAGCGAGTCGAGAAGAGACCGAGCAGCTACAGACAGGACTCTCGGTGCGGCTGCGGCCACTTCAACGAGTGGGATGAGCACGTAGAGAATCGCGGCACCAGGCACCACCCAGGTGGTGGCGTGGTCGAGCGAGCGCCTACGGACTTGACAGCCGACTACTTGACTGTTGCAGTCACGCTGCCAGTGCCGCAGAGCCTAGTGGTGATAGCTGCGATATCCATGAACCAGAACTGCCGAGCACCGAGTTGCGCTGCTCACTTCAAGCGAGAAGAGCTGGCATCAACTTTGTGCTCGAGTGGGACGGTGGATATCATACGTCGGATCTATCCTGCTGCTGGCATCATTTGCAGATTTGCTTGGGCAGATCTTAGTCGGCGTCGCCCACGGCCAGCCGCCGACCGCAGTGCTGGACAAGAGACCCCGGTATCGTTGAAGCCGGAGACTCTGCCTCAGGCGAGCGCCAAACGAGTGGAGGCGGGCGGCCAGCTGGAGACGATGGTTTACAGCATCCCTCGCACGACAGCGCGAGGTCGGGTGCATTAGCTGACGCTGATTCCGCTTGAAGTGCTCGGTGTAGCCGTGATCGCCCAATGCAGCTGGCCGCAGCAGCAGTGGGCTCACGACGCACCTCAGGCTCTTGCATGCGCTGTGTTGGACGACACGGCTATTGCCTCGCAATTGCGTGTCAAGCGCGAGCGTTGCATCGGTGATTCGACGTTGCTACAAACACGCATCCAGTAATTTACACAGGAAAGCAGCTCATGCTCGCTTGCAGCAAATTGGAGCTACCCCATGAGCTCCTCCTCGCGATCAGAGCTCTTCGCGGTATCGCTGCTGAAAGGGGCCAGAACGTTCGCCTGTATGGAGGGGCAAATCAGGGCATTGGCCGACAAATTTTTGCCTGTACGACTCCCAAGTCCTTGGTTCACGTCTCCGCACAGGAGCTGTACGAGCGCCGAAAGCAGAGTTGCGCGAAGCACCGCACACGTCTATCTCGCTAGTAGCTCGAGCTCGTCATCGTTTCGATTTCTTATGAGATCCTTCGCTTCAAACAGGTGGAGGACAGGTTCACTTCCAACAGGTGGCCTCTATAGGAGGACAGGCTGACAAGCCATAGGAGTGCTGGACGATGCGCTGCCGCAGGTGAGTCACGGTGACTGGTCTCGCGCCATCTCGAACGTCAGGTAAGCTCTAACCTCACTGTGCTACTGGTTTACTCGCCATACGGATCAAGCCCACCGTAAACGCTGGGATTTTGTTGGTTCGAAATCGAAGCAGACATCAACCTGCTTGCCCACCGAAAACCTGGTACCAAACCAAGTTTTCGGTGGAGCACATGATTGACTCGTGAAATTCGACTCCCTAAAAGCTGCCTGTAGGCCAGACAGTGTCGGGTCGCCAATTGACCTACACACTCTACATTGCAGTTCACTCCTGATGAGCACGATAAAACAACAGGACGCTCCAACGAATGGTGAGGGACGCGAAGGTTTTAAGCTTAAAGTGGTTGTCGGAAACAAATTTTGCAGAATTTCGGAGAGCTCAGACCGCAATAATGTTTTTCAGATCATAAACGCCCTGATATCGGCCCAGTTGAAATACTCTCTTGCATTTATCTGGTTCTTGGAATGATCGAAACTTGGTCAGGAGGTTAGAGAGCTTGAAACGTTTCTCGGGTTGCCTCACCTAGGTGACTTGCACACGTATTTCCAGCTGTATGCCCTCTACCTGGTGAATGTGAGATCACGCACCTTGACGCGAGATATCGAAGCGATGACTAGCTTGAGCTACTACTGTGACTTGACCCAACTCTACTCGCCGGTACTGACAGCACGCTGCACGGTGTCGATTTCCATAACAACAAATCTTTTCCAGTTTATACATGGCGAGCAACAATGATGTTACCATGGTATTGACATCGATGTCCTGTGGTGACAGTAATTTCCAGGTTACATTTGCGAGATGATCGATAACGTCACGTTTGAAACGTGTATTAGATTCAAGTTGAAAGGCAACTTTTTGGTAAGTACTTCATTGCTCGGCGCTATATTCGACCGCAAGAACGCCACATGTAGTACTGACTAAGTGCTCTCATAACAACAGCAGCACTACAACGCATTCTCGTGGATTTAGTCCAGTTCAACTAGCACATTACCATCCGTCACAAAATCGTCCTTCTCGCAGAACAACTCCTGCACCTTGCCATCTTTTGGGGCCCGAATCATGTGTTCCATCTTCATGGCTTCCATGATCAGCAGCGGTTGGTCAGCAGTGATTGTGTCGCCATTTCTTACTAGCACCTTGATAATCTTGCCCGGCATCGGCGCCATGATCTTGCTGTGCGCGGTTGCTCCTGCACTGCCCTCTGCTGGTTCAAAAGATGGCAATGGAACATGGAACTTGTAGTCGTAGCGTTGGCTGTTGTCGTCACAGAAGAGGTGAAGGTCTTGATTGTGAACCACAGCAGTCCCCTTGAACGTGCGATTGTTCACTTGGAATTTGAAGTCTCCCTTCTCGTTGATCTCACCACTAACCAAGAGAGTTTCTTGAGTACCTTCACCATCCAACAGCACCTCATAGCTGCTTTTCGATAGACATTTAACCGACACTGAAGTCTTGTCATCGTCATGACTAAGTGAAAGCTTCCTCTCAAGCGTTTCCAACGATCGGAAATGAGCTAAGGAATTATCCGACCACGGAGAGTGCAGCTCGCCATTATGATTTCCTGCAGGACGCCTCTTAATTTGCTCCAGAAGAAGCAAACTTACAGATCCAAGTGCTTTGGTGTAAGCAGGATACTTTCCCAATGACCCAAGCACCTCGTCGCCAAACTTGTTCAGAAAACTCGTATCAACACCACCCTTTCGGAACGCAGCGTGATCCGCTGTACGAGCTACGAATTCGATGTTTGTAGGGAGGCCCACAATCTGGTAGTCATGTAGCGCTCTAATCATTTTATCCAGAGCAGCTTGGCGATTGTCACCGTGCACGATCAGCTTGGCGATCATAGGGTCGTAAAAAATCGATACTTCATCACCTTCGATGATACCGGTGTCAACGCGGACATCTTTTGATGTTTGAGGTAAGCGAAGGTGCTGTAATGTCCCGCTTCCAGGAAGGAAGTCACTGCAGAACACAAGTAGCAATAAGAACAAGATCACTAACCAAAACGTCAAACGACGTACTTGTAAGGGTTTTCGGCGTAAATACGTGCCTCAACCGCGTGACCGTGAATCTTGAGATCTTCCTGGCGAATAGGAAGCTCTTGACCTGCTGCAACCTTCAGCTGCAGCTCAACCAAATCTTGCTTGGTGATCATTTCCGTGACAGGGTGCTCCACTTGCAGGCGTGTGTTCATCTCCATAAAGTAGAATGACTCGTCCTCATCAAGGAGGAACTCGACCGTTCCTGCTCCAACGTAGCCCACAGCCTTCGCTGCAGCTACAGCAGCATCTCCCATTTTCTTGCGCAACGCCTCTGACATGTTAGGCTGCCAATAAGAATCACATTACACAAACATTTAGCTCCTTGGCAGGACTTTATCAATGAAACGTACCGCAGGAGCTTCTTCCAAGACTTTCTGATGACGTCTTTGGACACTGCAGTCGCGTTCAAACAGATGAATGACGTTTCCATGTTTGTCTCCAAAGATTTGGAGCTCCACATGCCTCGGTTTTCTCAGATACTTCTCAATCAGCACTCTTCCATCTCCAAAAGATGCTTGTCCTTCTCTCACACAGGCATCCAGAGCGTCCTGGAACTCCTTCTCTTCATCGACAATCCTCATACCCTTGCCTCCACCTCCCAGCACGGCCTTGATCAACACAGGGTATCCGATCTTTCTGGCTTCTCTCTGCAGCGTCTCAAAGCTCTGATCTTCCCCGTGATACCCTGGAGTCACAGGCACACCAGCCTTAATCATGATGTCCTTGGACGCGCTCTTGGAGCCCATATCTTCAATGGCCTTAACTGGTGGTCCAATGAACTCGACGCCCGCCTCTTCACAGGCGCGAGCGAACGCCGCGTTCTCCGACAAGAAGCCGTAGCCTGGATGCACCGCCTCGGCCCCAGAGAGGCGACAAATGTCCAGGATCTTGGGGAAATTCAGGTAACTCTCACTGGCAGGTGCAGGGCCCAGTCGATAGGCCTCTGTGGCCAGCTTGACGTGCTGCGACTGTGCATCGGCGTCGCTGTAGACAGCCACCGTCTCGATGTTGAGTTTCTGGGCTGAACGCAGCACGCGCAACGCGATCTCGCCACGATTGGCCACGAGGATCTTGCGGAAGCTGCGGGTCGTCGTGGAAAACGATGCGGAGCCGCGGAGAAGCGAAGACTGGAGGTGGCGGAAGCGCAGCATGGCGGAGACTTGCGGAATGACTCGACAGATCGTGGCTTGAAGTAGCCTTGACTTCAACGTGAATATGTTGGTAAAGGGACGTAATGATTGGCTCGAAAGTAGAAATATCACGTTAATAACGACATATTCGTGTTAAAGCTATTGATGCACGGTATGATTAGACCGCACCGCCGGGAGCTCACCACTTGGTCGTGTACGTGACCAGCAGCTCCTGGTTGACGGTCGGACACGAGATGGCTGCAGCTTGCACTAGCTCGGCCGAGAGCGTCGAGTCGAATACCTTGTCGCTCTGGAAGTAGACCTCGAAAGAGTCGATACCAGCTGCCAGTTTCTGCAGCTCCAGCGATGCGTCCGTCGTAGCTGCAGCTTCACGCACGCTGTGTTTCCATTCTGCGTACTCGACAGTCACCAGCTTGTTCTTTGCCATTGCAGCTGTAAAGAACTGGAAGAATGCGTCGCTTTTGACCGGCAACGACGGGTTCTGGATGTGCAGCGTCTGGCCCAGAGCCTCCACTGGACGGAGAGCAGCAAAGTGCACGATGGCACGAGCTGCGTAGTCTACTGGAGTCATATCGAAATACCAGTCGGATCGAGCGGGCACGGCACCGAGACTCGCGCAGCCCTTGAGCAACAAATAAATGAAGTCGCTGGAGTTCCATTGGCCGGTGAGAGAGGATGGGGCCATGTTGCCCGGACGCAGGATCGACACGGGAAGCCCACGTTGAGCCGCCTCGTGACACATTTGCTCGGACACCCACTTACTCTGTGCATAGCCATTGTCGAGTTGGTCCGACAGCTCACTCAAGTCAGCAGTCTCCAGGAACTTTGGCGCGGCTAGCGTCGACGGGAACACCCCGTTTGTGGACACGTAGTGAACAGGTTTCACGCGGGTCTTTGCCAATCCGTTCGTCACTGCAAGACGTAACACCTCTTGCGTGCCCAGCACATTGACGCTCTTCAAGGCGGAGTAAGGCTTCACCAAGTTCACATCTGCACCGTTGTGCAAGATCGCATCGATCTCGGTTGCCAACATCTTGAAGGTGTCGGCATCCAAGCCCAGAAGCGGCTGCGCGAGGTTGCCCGGGACAGGAACCACTCGGTCTTCTAGATGGAACTTTTGTGCTTCATCAAGCAGTGCAAACGCCTTAAGTGCATTCTTGATGCGTTCCATTGCCGCGTCTTCATCAGCGGCTCGGACCAAACAGAACACAACACTTGTGGAATGTTTCAGCAGAGCGTGCAATAGATGAACACCAAGGAAGCCAGTTGCACCAGTCAAGAGAAGGTTGCGTGGTGGCAGAGCCACCATTTCCACGCGGTAACGACTATAACCAGCTTTACGTGTGGCAGCAGGGTAAATGGACGCATCCAAGGCAGCTTCCAATGGCAGAACTACCTTTTTCTCCGTCTTTTCAGCATCCGTAGTGCTCTCGTTGGGAACACCCAGTGACTGGTCAATTCGTGACGCAATTGCACACAATTCAGGTGAGGAGAGGATGTCTGCCAACGTCAAGTGAACATCGAAAGTATCACGGATGCTTGAAACCAGTCGTGTAGAGAGCAGACTGTGACCACCAACATCAAAGAAACTTGCTTCGCGATGCAAGACGCTATCGCTCTCGAGGCGAAGAAGATCTGACCAAATGGAAGCAAGTTTCTTCTCAGTCTCCGTCTGCGGCAAATTCTTCGGATCCACCGACAGATCAATCGACTCATTACGCAGTTTCTTGGCTTCCTCAATCGACGGCATTTTCTTGCGGTCTAACTTGCCGCTTGCGCTGTTAATTGGGAGTGCATCGAGCTGCACAAATACCGACGGGATGGCGTAGTGGGGAAGCTTTTCCTTCAGAAATTCGCGAAGGTTTAATGCACTTGGAACCTTTTCCCAGTCTTCCGGCACAATATAGGCGACCAAGCGCTTATCTTCACCCTCGTCACCTTCCGTGAGTACCACTGATGTGGACACCAGAGGGTGTTGCGCCAATGCCGACTCAACAGCACCCAACACCACGCTGTACCCGCGAATTTTAACCATGAAATCGCAGCGACCAATGAGTTCGAGGTGGCCATTCGGTAAGAAGCGTGCACGATCACCCGTTCTGTAGACAGTCTCTCCGGGCACAACATGCTTGAGGAAACGCTGTGCTGTTTGATCGGGGCGGTTGAGATAGCCGATAGCCAAACAGGGCCCGCCAATGTACAGCTCGCCAGGGACTCCAATGGAAACTGGTTTGAAGTCGTCATCCAGCACATAGGCTTTCACGTTGGGCATGACTTCGCCGCAAGAAGCATACTTCGTAGACAACGAGTTGTCAAAATCGCTCATTGCGGCCAGATCCACCGCACTCACATCATGGCATTCAGAGACACTGTAAAGGTTTTGTAGCTCGCACGTCGGGAAGAGACGAACAAAACGGTCACGCAGCTCCAGCGTCACCACTTCACCACAAAGCCATACCAGTCGTAACTTCGACAGCTTCTGCAACAGTATATCCCTCGAGCAGGTGTCAAGAATTAACTGTAAGAGCGACGGCGTGAAGAGAATGCGCGTGATGTTGTGGGTAGCAAGATAGTCAACAAGCTTGACGGGGTCGTAAATGGTATTATCAGGAATGACGTACAGAGGCCGATTTCCGAGCATGGGGCGCAGCAGTTCCCACACAAAGAAGACATGACATGCCACTCGGTCGTCTTCCTTGTAGGGGCAGTGGGTAAGCCGCCAGTCATAAGAATGCACGGCACCGCGATGAGGGCAGCAAATACCCTTCGGTACTCCCGTAGTTCCAGAAGACATGACCACATAAGCTAGATCATCTGGATGTGTCCTCGTGCGATCAGCGGGCATCGACGGGATGTTCAGCTTAGCTAGAGACTCGACCCAGCCATCATCTAGTTCAAGTGCTTGTTGCCAGGCAGGCAGACGGTTGCGGAACTTTTTCTTGGTAAGCACAACGGTCGGCTTGGATTCTTCCATGACGCGCTCAAGAAGGTCAGGCGGGTATACGATCTCGAGCGGCATGTACGCTCCACCAGCCTTTAGAGCTGCGACGTAGGCGAGTACAAATTCGATGCAGTGCTCCATAAAGATACCCGATATACAGTTAGGGCGTACACCAGCATGAAATAGGTAGTTTGCGAGTAGTTCACTCTGCTCATCCACCTCACGGAACGTCAACGTCTTGTCTTCATAGTACACCGCAATGGCATCCGGTGTTCGTTTCACCGCCTCTGCAAACATGTCATGCAAACACTTCTCGGAAGGGTAAGGTCCATGTTTCGAGTTCAATCCGTCAATTAACGTGCGTGACTCCATCACGACAATAGCACACACCGCCTCCAGCTTGGCAATGAACGACTTGGCAAAGACTTCTTGACTCTCTGCACTTGTCAGGTAGAAGTGTCCTCCCGCAAACAACTTCACATCAAACTCACTGTCTTCAGTACACACCTCCTTCCACTTGGACAATGAATCCACTGGGGTAGCTTTATCTTCCGATCCACCGAATACCGTGACATCAGAACAAATCTTTACTTCATTCTGCTGCTTGTACCATTGCACGAGAGCATTATGCAGTCTCAGATCACCACGTAGTGCTGTCAACAGCTTCTGTTTCTGTTCAGGGATCTCTAGCAATTGCTTGTCCGTGCCTCCCCATTGCTCCAGTAGCTTCAACAGCTCCGAATCTTGTTGCAACACACTCACGTCGTCGTACAGCGTCCAGCTGCCTGGTCCTGCAGCTCCCGACAAGAAAACATGACGGGGCGTCGAGAACCTGCGTTGCTCAAGATTGTGCGTCAGTGCCAGCGCCAGCAACGCGCCAAGACTGTGGCCCACCAGCACGAAAGGTTTGCCGAAGAAACCGCTGCTCAGCTGCGTGCAGATAGCGGCCACGAGCTCAAGCGCAGCGTCCTCTACGACGTCCTCTGTCGTCCACGTCCAATCGACGCCCCACAACTCCACGGCCAGCCCCGCAGCACGAAAACTCTTGCCCCACTCGAGCGCCAATGTGCGCGACACCCCTCCCGCGTGAGGAAGCACCAGCACACGCAGAGGCGCCACTTCCGCCTCTTGGAAACACGTCGCGGTCACTTGCGGTGCCATGAGTGTCGGTCTCTCGTTTGCCCTTCGTCGACTTGGCAGATGAAGAAATGAACGGCAAGCGCTGACGCAGATCCAAAGTCGAACGTGACGAAGTGCTGGCGATGGAAGGGACAAAAGGAGATAGTTGAATGCAAAGTATCAGATACCAAAGGGATGGGTACATTGCGTGTTCACGATCCTGAACACGCGGCAACAATTTATCCAGCACGATGGTGGTAAATCCTTGTCCATTTTAACCTACATATTATCTATGCGGGATGCTTGTTTTGTTTCCTGAGTCTGTCCTAAAGCCGACGACACCAGCATTTTCGTGTATGCTTCATCTCGACAAAAGACAAACTTGGATTAAGCTCAGTTGTTTTCAGCCGACGTTATTTCTATTGTGCTTGTATTATGACCCAGCCAGGAGAAATTCCTGCCAGAGGAATGGCTGAAGAAGAAAAGGTAAACGCACTCGTTGATTGCAGGCAGAGAGCTCTGCTCGAGAGCGAAAAACTAACTCATTCGTGTGTCATCGCATTAAAACACAGGACGCGGCATATTCCGACGAAGAATTCAGATCGGAACATGAATATGAGGGCGGCGACGACGAGTTTGATGATGAAGATACAGAAGTTAACACTGTTCCGGTCGGCGAGAAAATGGATAGCCAGGTTGGAGATGGGGTAGAGGATGCAGACTATGGTGGAGAATTTGACGAGGACGACACAACCATAGTTGCAGATCCTCCGTCACTGACAATTAACGAACGTCCAATGGAGTCTACACGCACAAATACAGGAATGATGGCTAATGCTTTTCAGGAAGATACAGCGCTTTACGATGAAGAGTTTGACGAGGATGACGCAGGAGTAGTTGATGTGATGTCACCAAGTTTTGAGAGAAATGAGACTACAGTTGAACGAGCACTAGATATGATGCCACTGGACGGCAACGAGAGTCCCGATTCTCCTAACGATCAAATTGATGAGAGTGACAACGATGACGTCGAATACTCGAACGATTTGGAGCACGACACATCCGAAAAGACAATGGAAAATATTAGCATCCCCAAAAATCCCTTCGAGGAAACTGTGACGCAGCGCAGATCTAGTGTTCCGATTCAACTATCCGACGATTTTCGACCGAACGCTCGTATTGTTCGAGCTGATAGTATGCCAATGGTGTTGCCAACAACATCTCTCGAGATATGGATGGATGCCGTCCCTCAGGAACTATCCCCCGAACGACACGATCGATCAAGAAAATTGAGCGCATGCTTTCCTGTCCAGGAGGAACAACAGCAGCAAAAGTTGGCTGACGATGAAAATGATACGGACGATATAAACAATGATGTTCCTACGTATTCAGGACTCAACACTGCTACTTCTCGCACACGAGCGCAATCGTACCAAAATCTCTTGCAGAAAAAGATTGCGGTCCCCATACGGAGGGCACAGTCGCTGTTGTATGTAAGGTCATTGCCTAGCGTTGAGGAGATTAATGCAGCTGAAGAGACCGACCCGGAACACAACCAAGAAGGGGAATATTCCTACAACGACGACGAAGATAACTATGATGAGGATAGCCACGCTAGCTCCGAGAGTGAGCATGATAAAGACGCAGTAAACCCTACTATTAGTGCAATAGTGCACAGCATTGCTTCGGAAGGTCATCCAGCAACGAACATCACAGGTGATTATGATTCGAACACACCAATATTGACATCCTTGACGAGTATGGCAACTCCTGATAAGCGAATTCTACCCAACGAGGGCAGCACGTCTGAAACAACGTCACTTCAGAACAGTGAAGACGACTACGCCGACGAGATGGAAAATGAGCTTCCAAACCCCAAGACGCTTCAATTGGAAGGAGAGGATACCCTTAACAAATCTGATGACGAAGCAGGTGACTATTACGTCGATGAATTTATTGAAGACGGGAGGCGTGAGACAGATACTTTACTCCAGGAAGCCCGGATATTGCTTGAGCAACAGCAAAACGAAATTAAGACCAACGAACAGTTTCCCAACAAGCAAAATGGTATGCCTCCGGACACGTCGACACTAGTTGAAATCCAAGGACAAACAGACACGAACTTACAGACCATGAAGGAGAGCGAGGCTGAAAGATTTACATCTACATACGATGACGACGACGAATTTGCTGATGCCGACGCTTCAAACCAAGAAACACTACAGCAGATAATAACAGAAGATCGTAGCGAGTTTGGGCAGTACGAATTCGACGCCGATGATTTTGAAAATCCGGAAATGCCTGTACTACCTCATGAGGAGCCCAGAGAGATTGGTATGGAGACAGCAAACGATTCTTCGGTGTCACAGACTGTTCCTGCGATGGAAGATACACAACCCCCAAGAGAGACCATGTGCATTGAGAACAGTGAAGTCACAGCGGCGGATGAGGCCATAATAGTTTTACCGCTGAACGCGGTAGAAGATAATGTTAGAGGATCTCCAGCCCAACTTCCTGAAACCTCACAGCCAGACGATTCTTCCTCAGTAACAATTGTCACCGAGCAGGGCCAGAAGAATGCTTCGGTAAGGCTGAAAGGATCTCCAAAACAGAGTCAACCAGACAAAGGTCAAGTAGCATCTCAACTAGCCCGACCTAAACGCCTCATAAAGAAGGGCTCACCACTGAAGCAATCGTCGCAAGTTACAAAACCCTCACGACCACCTGCCAAGAAGGCAACTCCAGCACCCCCTTTGGCGCCTTCTCCATCGTCCGTAGATGTTCGGAAGTCCCCCACTGCACTGCGGCATCATAACAGGCTTAAAAATATTTCCCCCGATAGTGAGACGACAAATTCAATTGGTAGTTCTGGCGAAAGAGCCACGCCGAATCCATCACCAGAGAGGCAAGCAAGTCCACCTAAGACAAAACAGAAGGTTTCGTCGCCGCGACTTCCTTCGAACGCATGTTCAGACCCATACCAGTATTTACCAAACGACCCGCAACACCCTCGGAAGGAACCTGTTCCTAGACAGAAAGTGAGTTCAAGCCACTCCACCAGAGGAGAGCACGGAAGCAAGCGTCGACAGCTGCAACCCGTGCGAACTCCTGCAAATCTCCGCTTTAACCTTCCAAAGATGGACAAGACAAAACGAGACTGGCTTTTCGCCAACATGTTTCGTCACGGAGATGACATGAGCAAGTACGAAGCGTTCGTGTCGTCAACATTGCTAGCAAACCCCCCAACGACAAGTCGCTCCAACGATACCAAGAAGCGCCCTCTGTCAGCACACCACATATATGGAACTCCGCACACAGCTCGCTTTGTCTCTCCGAGTCGGAAGTTGGTTCCACAGCCGAATCCTGCGTTTGAGGACCGAGAACGCAACTGGGTGGCTACGACACCTCACGACTCTAAACTTCCGTCGTACGACTCCATTTTGGACAAATACTGCACTGCAGTGACAAACCCCATGGTCCAGCGTCATATCTATCAAACTCGCCACCAAGATCTGTCGCCACAATTGGCCTTTGTTCTAGAGAAGCGGGTGGAGAAGAGCTGCAGGAAAGGCTTTTACGATTCGTTCGGTGGGGTTAGCTCATACAAGACTGAAATCATGCCAACATCCGCAAGTGATAGTACGCGGCAACGGCAGATATCTCCACGCCCTCCGACCAAGTCGGGAATGCTAGAGAGGCATGCAACAAACTCTACAACAGCTCAGGAACTTCGCCACGTCACTAGTTGAAGTGGGAAGCCAATCACATTCGTCTATTTTAGAACCTACAGTGCCTTAGATAATCATATCTAAATGATCGCGTCACTTTGTGTGTCGTACCCAAACATAAGCTTCGTGTCTTTGTCGCGGAGTTAATCACCTTTAGAATCACTTGAGTGGCAAGCGGTTTTCCATCAAAGAAGTTGCACTGTCAACCAAGCGTCTGATCAAGCAGCGCACTATCATGACCTCAAGACCATCACTATCGCTGTCGTAAGCATGGTTACACTGTGAGTTATTCAGGATCAGCTCATAATTCTTGAGACTATCAACGCACTTGGTTTTTGTATGCATTGCCAAAGGTGACGGGCAGTAATGCTCCCCTGTCGCTCTTGCGATTTGATTGGCTGGAGGGAGCTCCCAAATGAATTGCGCCATTTCATTTTGAATTGCAGCCTGTCAATCCCCTGAAAGCTGCCTCACAACCGAAAGACCGCTGGAGCACCCACCGAGCATATGGATCAGCGCAACGCTCCTTACGGAATGCCCCCCGGCCGCGGGGGTCTACCCGGCGGAATGCCCCAGCAGCAGCAGCGCGGTCAGCCAGGCATGCAGCAGCACTACAGCATGTGCGATGGGAGAGCGAGGCAATGCACCCACTGAGTGTTTGAAGTGATGGTTCGACCACGTATGGAAGCCTTTTTTCTCAATGCGTGGTGCAAGCAGGGAGCGCTATTGCTTGGTGGCAAGCTAGTTGTCGTCACGCTGTATGGTGGCAGCACACCCTCGCGCCGTATTTTGTTGTGCTGCATGCATACGCTGTGTTAACAATATAAGAAACGAAAACAGTATACATGTTTGAGCTGGTCATTGCCAGGGCCAGAAGACTGACCAACTTGAGTGACCACCTTGAGTTGACGATTTGTGCTGAATTTGATGTCTCTCAGTTGACGTCGTCCCCGAGACCGTCGTGGTATTCCTGCAAGGACTACGGTAGTCGTGAACTGCAATCAATCTCTGACGAGCAAGATGTACCAGTGCGACAAATCAAGCAAGTCGCGCGAAATAATTTGCTGCTGACACAACAAAATGTGACGACAGGCCTTCAGCTACACGTGGCGGCATTCGTCTACAGTTTAGGTGGTCGGACGGACTTGCGCATTGCTTGCTCACCAATCGTCAATGACGATCCTTTGCTTGCTAGCGATACTGTAATAGAATCAACGTAGACGTTTTGCTAACGCAGCATGCACCACGCTAGTCGCTGCAATGTGACTGCTTCAACGTACAGCTCCGCTTTCCGCCCTCGCTGATTTTGCCGACGACGGAGACAACTTGAGCAAAACAAAATAAGCGGTAACCGCATCTGGCACTATCGATAGCAAACGACAATTTGACCTGCGCTCTAGGTACTGCAGCTCCTGTTCTCTATTTGCACATGCAATGACTGCAGCAGTCATATCCGTGCTTGGCCATGGATGACTGGAGCTCCGTGACTCACCTGTCATTGTTGGATCGGCTCTCTCACTCTATTGCACCAATCTGGACGGTGGCATGAAGTCCAGAGGACATTGAAGGACCCTTCTTGAACAGGTGTCCACTACAGCAACAATGACAATCCTCAGCAGCGACTTCGTACTAGTACCAAGAAGACACCAACTTGCTTGACCTGGGCTCTATCTCTCGGTGTTGAAGTTGCTGACTCGGGAGGACACATCGTGTTCCATTTATGCGGCATGGACGGAAGGATGTGCGCCACTCGCGTGCGTGGCAGTCGGCATCGCTTTCACAGCTTCCTTCCTGCAATATCATTGCAGCAATGGTATGGATGTAGCATCTCGACATATAGTCAAATTGTCAGGAAGAAAGTTGGTGTTCCTACGGTCGAAATCGGACAGCTTCAGCCACCGCTTCAGCCTAAGGTGTCAATCATTTCAAAGTTCTCGACCGGCTCTCCCCTCTCGGGGTAGGTGTAATCCTCGAAAATGAATTGCAGAAATGAATTGCAGCCGCTCAGACGCGGGAGAAGCCGAGCACATACCAATCTGCCAGCATCGAGAAGGAGCTCATCGCAATGGACCAGCGCAACCACCCGTACGGCATGCCTGCCGGCCGCGCGGGAATGCCGACCGGGATGCCTCAACAGCGCGCGCCGCAGCAGCCGGGAATGCAGCACTACGGAATACAGGACATGATGTTCGACCCGCTGCCCATGAGCAACGGAATGTTCCACCAGGCCCCGCCCATGCATCAACAACACTCGGGGATGGGAGGTCTCATGCAGCAGCAGGGAATGGTGGCCCCCGAGGACGACCCGCGCTTCGTGGACGACCTGCTGGGCGCGCTGGGCAATGATCCTGTGGGCCTCGGTGGACAGCAGCAACAGCATCTAGGTCAGATGAATCACGTCTATGACCAACAGCACATGATGCCTCCGCATTCACAGGCACCCAACCCTTGTGCCGTCGCGCTCGCAGGCGCCCGATCTCCAGTCTGGACGCACCCAGGCCATGTCGCTGCCAAGCCAGAATCCACCAATGCAACAAGGGATGTCTAGCTCCATGCATATGAACCACATGTCTCCAAACGGCGTCGGAGGTGACGGGCGCATGGGAGTTGGCATGCATCAGCCTCCAGTCTGGACGGACGCAGGGAATGCCCATGACGAGCCAAGCACCACCAATGCAGCAAGGAGGAATGCCTGGGTCTATGCACATGAATCAGATGAATCCGGGAGCTGGTGGCATGGGAGTCGGTATGCAGCAACAGTCAAGCATGGGTACAGCATCCTCTGGTCTTGGGACGCTTGGTGGATTGGGTGCCAATATCCCAGCGCCCACTGCCGCCCCTCGACAAGCTGCCGTTGTACCTAGTGCCATTGTGCCTACGACGACTTCCAAGTCTACAAGCTCTCGTGCACTGGCAACGTCCAGCAATAACGGTGGAAGCAGTGACGAGGAAAATATGGGCGAGGATGACGCCCAGAAGAAGAAGGAACGTCGTCGACAGCAGGTTCGCTATGCTTCGCGTCGTCGTCGTAAAAAACAAAAGGACGAGGAGAGCTTTTTGCGTGACCGTATTGCAGAGCTGAAAGAGCAGATCCGCATCATCGGTGGTGACCTGACGGAGCAGTGTTCTCAGATGGCAGGCATGAGCGAGCAGGCTCTGACGGAGGCGTACGAGAAGCAGATGGTGACTGTGCAGACTCTGCGCAAGGACAACAACAAGCTGAAGGAGCAGTTGTTGCAGCACGAGAACTTCGCGCGCATGATCCAGTACGGTCTAAACGCGTTGCCGAGCGACTGCCGCGACGTGGACCGCAAGAAGATCGCTGGTGTTCCGATGTGGATCAGTGACCAGATGAATCCTTTGAAAGGCCCTACTTTGGTCGTGGACCTGAACTTGTGTCACGAGGCTGTGCGCCACGCATACAATGAGTTGAAGACGTTTGGTCCGTCTGTGAACTCGAAGACTAATGTGTGTTATGCGATGGGTTGGAAGACGGAGCTGTGGGCTGCGAATACTTGCCTCAACTTCCGTGCTGTTCGTTCTATTAGTGACAAGAACATTCGTGAGGTCGCAGATGCGTCGTGGGATATCATTACTTCTCCGGACAAGTTTAAGCGTATTTACCCGGATGTGAAGCAGCTGCGAATACTTGCCTCAACTTCCGTGCGATGCGCTCGATTAGCGACAAGAACATTCGAGAAGTAGCCAACGCTTCTTGGGATATCATTACGTCTCCTGAGAAGTGCAAACGCATCTATCCGGATGTAAAACAATTCCGTATCCTGCAAAAGGTGACGGACGATATTGTGGTTGTACACCGCATTGCTTCGGTAGCGTCAGACCTATCTGATCGCGAGTTCATTTCTGTCGCGTTTCGATTACGTGATGGCGATGACTACTACATCGGACTCAAATCGCTGATCGCGAGTTCATTTCTGTCGCGTTCCGGTTCCGAGATGGAGACAATTACTTCATTGGTATCAAGTCAATCACTGTCCAGACTGAGGCCGCCGAGAACTGTATTCGTGGCGAGGAGTGCCAGGGCTGGATGTTTATTGGAGGTGAGAACGAGACTTCACCATGGAAGGCGCACTTCCTGGGCTACTACGACGTGAAGGGCGAGAAGGATGACAAGGTACTGAACCAGCTTGCCAATGAAGCGATGTTTGGTATGCTGCGATGGGAGAGCGAGGCAATGCACCCGTTGAGTGTCTAGGGAGTGCATCAATCTGCTCTGGGGGACTGAATTTTCAAGTACCGATGTGGTCCATGGAAAACATCGAGAATTACTGCGTCAGACCAATTCCGACCTGTCCGTGTTCATGTGCTGATGTCCAGCTTTTTCAACAGCAGCACCGAAAAGTGTGCAGACCACGTGAGCGGCTACATTCCTCTCGACCAGAAAGAGAAACAAATGGCATTCTTCAAGCCGCTCTCAATATACAACGTCACAGTATCGTTTTCAATTGATCAACACTGATATTTGCTGAACGTATTTTGCTCGCCACGAATTCGTTGGCAACAGGAAAAAAGTTGCGAAGTGTTCGTGGTGTAGCCATGTCCAGTGAATGGCTACATTAGTAACGGCTCATTCATTGGCTACCATAATTTTTTTTAACCAATCAGTCACGAGTCTAGGTGCGTCGCACCATTTTCGAACTGCCCGCGTAAATCTCAAGATGTCTACGCACTCGACCGCCTCGAGTGCATCCGGTGCCAAGAAGATGACGCTGTGCTCGTTCTTCGCGGCTGGAAAGTGCCGCAACGGAAGCAACTGCAAGTTCTTCCACGCGGCGCGCGAGGACCAAGCAGTCAGTCCACTGCCCTGCAAGTTTTTCCTGCGTGGAACGTGTACAGCTGGACGCGAGTGCAAATTTTCGCACTCGACAGAGGCGCAGGCGGCAGTCACGCGCGTAAGTACCAGCAATGGTGAGAAGACACTGGCGCCAGGGTCCTATGGTGTTCCCTGTAAGTTCTTCAAGTATGGAGATTGCTCCAATGGAGACAAATGTCCGTATTTGCACTTGCAGAAGAAGGATGAACAGAAAGACAAGGTGGAGGTCAAGACGGAAGGGACTTCTATGTCAGACAAGCAGTTGGTCGAAGAAGAGAAAGTGGTAAGTCCAATTGGAGAAACGTCTAGTGAAGAGATAAAGGAAAAAGATGAAGTGACAGAGCTCAAGGATTTCATCTCGAAGGAGGAAGGTTGGTTTGGATGTTATTGTACGTTTTGCGGGAAATTTGATGTATTCACGATGACTTTAATGTGGTGTGTTGAAGAACTATATTACTATGGAGCACCGGGTGAATTTGAAGAAGTGGCTGCTGAGTCGGGACCGCCAATGCCGAAGGAGTCATATGTCGAGGTGACCAAGAAGAATGTGAACGACAGACCACTGTCATTTGATGATGAACGACCTGCACCACCGTACGCTACGTTTGAATTCCTGCCCACTAGTAGATTTGTGGACGCACTGACCAGATAATATTTCTTTTTGTTCCACAGCAAAATTTGCACATTCTTCCTGCAAGGACTGTGTCGATATGGAGACACATGCTTCTACGCTCACTCACTGCCAGAGCGTGTTGAAAATGAGGAAGATATGCTTGCTATGGGTGAGGAGATCCGACTTTCACAAGATCTGGAATGCGGCATTTGCTACGAGAATATCATTAAGAAGGGCGCGCGTTTTGGACTGCTCTCTGGATGCAACCATTCTTTCTGCCTCTCATGCCTTCGTAATTGGAGAAGCAGCGACGATCAACCGAAACAAACTGTGCGTCAGTGCCCTGTGTGTCGTGTGGAGACGAAATTCATCATCCCATCCAGTCGGATGGTTACTAGGCCAGAACGCAAGAAACTCCTCATCGATGTATACCGAGTACGTGTGAATCTTTCACTTATGTTACTTTAAAGAAAACCTAACCTTTTGTTTGCTCGAGCAGAAAAACTTGTCTGGTATTCCATGTCGACACTTCGACGAAGGAAGGTATGTTAGCCATCCCAAAACCCATCTTGCCGTTCTTGCCTAAGTCAAAACGTTACTGACTTGCGGTAATGTGTTCGTGTTGAATTACTTACAGAGGAACTTGTCCATTCGGCACCAGCTGCTTCTACGCACACCGCTACCCTGACGGCACATTGGCATCACGCCAGGTGCGAACCGCAGTCGACGCTGACGGCCAATACGATGTTCTTCGTCAAGTGCGCCTCGAGCACTATTTCCAGAAGAGCGAGAACGGTGAATAACTGTTCTGATGTTGGCCTGCGTACCGCCCACATGCTCTCGTTCACCAAGAGTCGACGGCATTTCTCCTCCATTCATGTTTAGAGCTTTCCTCCATTCATTTCACGCCAATATTTGCCATACAACTAAGGCAAGTCACTGGCAGTCATGCAAGAAACAATACATCGTAGCAAGACATGCTTGCTCATGGAGTTAGTGATGCTGCATTATCTTTCCTTGCTGCTGGTGTACACATGGTTGTCGTTTTGTCTGCATGCAGTATTAGACAACACAACTTAGGCAGACTTGTTTGCTACCCGTGTCGTGAACGATCCGTCCGTCTGTCCGAAGAAGGCCTTCTCAGCCATGCCGCAGAAGAGGCCAACCTCCACCACACCAGGCAGCAGCTTCAGGCGATCACAGAGCGTCTTTGGGTCGTTAATCGAGCCGAAGTTAACATCAAGCACAAAGTTGCCGTTGTCCGTGACCACGGGACCAGCCTTGCACTTGGCCATACGGAGCACAGGCTTGCCACCAAATTCCTGCTCCATCTTGTTCATGAGCGGCACGTACGCCATGGGAATGACCTCAACAGGCACACCCTGTGTCCATTGCTCCCCGAGTTGCTTGGATTCCTTGCGGTAGTCAGCGATCACCACGAATTTCTTGGCAGCAAAGGCCACAATCTTCTCCTGCAGCTGGCAGCCACCTCCACCCTTGATGCAGTTGAGCTGCAAATCCACCTCGTCAGCACCATCAATGGTCACATCAATCACGGGACTCTCGTCCAAACTGGTGAGCGTGAGTTTGTGTTGGGCAATGAGCTGCTTGGCCTGGAAGGACGTGGGGATGCACTTGATATTGTTGAGTTTCTGTTCCTTCACGAGTTCTCCAAGGCGTTCAGCGGCGTACACGACGGTGGATCCGCTGCCGACGCCCACGACGAAGCCGCTCTGCACGTACTCGTCCACTGCTTGGCGTGCAGCCTACAGACTCAGCATATTAGCTCATGAGAACGGTGATGTGACTAGTTTCGACGTACCGTGCGCTTGGACTGTTCAATGGGGCTCAGCATGTCGAAGTATCTGCGACTTCAGTGGAGAAATGTCGAATGTCGGAGCAATTCGAACCGCTAGTCGGTCGAGTGGCTGTGGCACATCAACAACAGCAGTTTGATGACGATGCTGACGTACGAGCGAATTACGTATCTCATACCGATTTACGCTAAAATTACGGATTTAGCACCACCAAATCGATTAAACGTCAGTCCCCACGCTACTTGTCTCCATGTTCGGCCTTCGTCTTGTCCGAGGTCGTGCCGTCAACCGCGTGACTGCTGCAATCCACACGAAGCCCCCAGCGAGTGCTGAGAATGCAACGTTGTTGCGAGACCTGGAGACGGCGCTGAAGACGGACCCCGAGGCCGTGCAACGTCTGAGTACATTGTTGTCGCCGTCCACGACGCGCAACTTGTCCAATGCGCTGAATTCAGTGCGTAAGGGCTCGTCGAAAGCTGTAGTAACTGAAGTTGTTGCTGTGACGCCCCCGACGACGCAGGAGCTCAAGATGGTAGCGCTGCAGATGGGCCTGCCGTTCATCGGCTTTGGTTTTGTGGACAACTCCATCATGATCCTCGCTGGCGATTACATCGATATGACACTGGGCGTGTCGCTTGGCATCTCGTCCATGGCAGCGGCAGGTTTTGGCAACATCTTTGCGGACATTGCAGGACTGGGAACCAGCAACGTGGTCGAGGACTTTTGCGCACGTCTCGGGCTACCTGTTCCTGCGTTGACTGCCGAACAGGTACATTTGCATTCAATTTTATCTAGTGCTATCCACAGGTGCAGTACTCCAAACTCATTTGTTTTTGCTGGACAGATGATGTTGAAAAGTACTCGACTGGCCAAGGTCGCAGGGAGCTGCGTGGGCGTGACTATCGGCTGTC
Organism: Phytophthora litchii; assembly: GCA_002812785.1. NCBI lineage: Eukaryota > Oomycota > Peronosporomycetes > Peronosporales > Peronosporaceae > Phytophthora > Phytophthora litchii. The sequence continues at coordinate 42,869 of PCFV01000095.1, read as the reverse complement.
TTCTAGGTATGGCACCGCTACTTTTCCTCGAGACGAGAGGCAAAGACGACAACTCCCCTCCATCAAATGACAAGAAGGAATAAACCTAGAAACAGGCAGGTCATCGATGAACATGCACTTGAGCTCGTACGTCGGACCATTGGTAGTCACTCGAGGTTCACCCAAATGAATGACATAATGCTCACAAAGATGCTGTCACCAACCATCGCGTCCAGCGTTGCGCATTCCGTATTGCAGTGGTTCGAGAGCACTTCGCAATGTCAGAAGAAGATTCCTCCCTCTGAATGGACTGTCTTGGCTGGTATCGTAGTGCGCACGCGTTCTCACTCGTCGTCTTCATTCCCAGAGTCCAGTGACACGTTCCGAGTCTTGGCAGCAGCTTCAGGGAACAAATGTCTCGGTCGACGCGACTTGAACGCTCACGGCCTCGTCGTTAATGACTGCCATGCTGAAGTGCTGGCGAGACGAGCGTTCCTCCGCTATTTGTACTCGGAGGCGCTCTCCTGGCACGAAAACGAACTGGAATTGAGTGAACACTCGATCTTCGAGCGACAACCGACGTCTCGTCGACTGGTGCTGAAGCCACAGCATTCACTGCACCTCTTTATCACTGAAGCACCTTGTGGGGATGCAGCTATCTACGAGTTACGTCAAGACGTTGTTGATGAATTAGTCCAGCAACGAACGGCGAGGAGCAGCAAAGATGCGAGTGGACAGGCTGATGGCCAGAGAGGACGGAGTGAATTGCGTCTCACAGGCGCCAAGGCGCGCAAGAGAGCAAGAGAAGTTGATCAGAATGGCCAAGACGCACCATTAGACAAGAAATTCGCACAAGCAGTTGGTATTGCACGTGTGAAGGCTGGTCGATCTGATCTACCTTTGGAGAAACAGACGCTGTCTATGAGTTGCTCCGATAAACTGGCCAAATGGAACGCGCTGGGACTACAAGGTTCCCTGTTGTTGCAATGGTTCGAACCGATATTTTTGAGCTCTATCGTTGTGAGTGAAGATGAACAAGCGATGTCAGTGGCGAAGCAGGAGCAAGCACTTCAACGAGCATTGTGTGCACGATTAGAAGAACGCAACGCACTCATTGAGGAAGTACTTTGTACGACGTCTGTTGTGTCTGACATCCCTCAGTTCACTCGCCGAAAGACTTCAAACCGAGTTCCATCTAGCCTAGCGCTGAATTGGACGCATCAAGAATCCTATTGGATTTCTGTTGATAGAAGTTTTGCTACTGAGAAGCCCAAGTCCAAACCAACGGATGAAGCAAAACTCACTAATAAGTTGTTTGGCAACTTCGAGCTCGAGTTCCTGATGGCGGCTACCGGGTTCAAACAGGGAGCCAAGAAAGCGTCGAAGATGGATCGGACCGTTATGGAGAGAGTGGCTTCACGTCTGTCGAAACGGAACTTGCTTCGGGCATTTCACCACATTTTCAGCCAGAATTCACTCTCAAGCACTGCAAATGAACTTGAGTATCTTCAACTCAAGCGAGCAGTTCCATTGAACGCATCATCGTCAACACCCTCTACGCTTTCGGCATCGACAGCTGGCATAGCTGACAACGATCGGCGTGAGCAATTCTTTTCGGCATTTAGTGATTGGATTGGGGTCCCTACTTCGTTTAAGCAGTTCAAGCTCTAAAATACAATAGCTTCAGCCATCCTGAAAGCTAGACAGGTAGTTCACTGTTCTTCTGGCACTTTTTGCGGTCCTTGTCAAGGCGCTCCTCATAAATAATGGACCCGATGTTCCCCGTAGAGTTTAAGATGTCGAACGCCATGGCAAATGTTTCTACACAGTCATCAATGCGGAATACACCACCAAAGTCCATGTGGCCGCCGTCTCCGAGAGGAAGTGGTAGCTGAGTGTCTTCATGGAGGAAGTTGGGCTGCTTCTTGTTGCCAAATAACTCAAAGAACGCCAATAGGAGAGAAGATACAGGTAGCTGCTGTTTGTCCTTGCGCTTTGAGCTGTTGCGCTGAAAGATGTACGCCACCATCATGTAGAGCCTAAAGCTGCCGAGTCCGCCAGTGAAAGGCTTGTCGAGCTCGAACTGGTGCAGAAACTCCTTTAAGAACATTACCATTGTCGTAAACGGTGCTCCCAATGCATCCTGCAGTCTTTGTGTAAGAGAAGTCGAGCGTCCGTGCTCACTGGCCTCGAATGCCTCACGATTGATGCCGATGTCAATCGACAATTTAGATTTCGTATCCAGCACCATGAGAATGGGAATCTTAGCCTTGTGCAGACATTTTACCTGGAAGTGAGGTCTTTGAGACTTCAACAAAAACTGCAACGCTCGCAGGTCGCGGATTTTGCGTCTACGGAGTGTTGGGTTCCAGTGCGAAGCAGCTGTGGGTTGCACACGACGAGTGATGTCTGCATTATCAACCGAAGCGACAGTACCCAGAGGGAGTGCCAAATTGAGCGAGAACGATGCATCCTCTTCTTCTTGTACTGATTCCACCACATTATCATCAGTCTCACCATTCTGCTCTTCTTCTACCACCACTGCAGGTATTGACTGCAATGGGAGTGTAATATTTCCCACAGTAATATCAAGATCACTCCGAAAAGTATCCAAGCCGGTACTGGACGATCCATAGAGCTGCACCGTTGCGTGTTGGAATGCAGACGAAATAACGTCACGGATGTCCTCAAACACCTTCGTACGCAGCTTCTTCTCTTGTGGAGACAATGCCACACGCTCTGCAAACATTTTCAACTCCTTATCCATTGGTGTCTCGCGACTGGAGCCATTTTCTCCATTGAAATCCTCTTTCTTGCGAGCTCTACGCACTTGAGTCTTTTTAACCTTTTTGGAGTTCGTGCGGTCGCCTCGGTTCTGCTTTTTGCGACGATGAGCACTGCGAGCGTCTCTCGCTTTATCCCAATTGGTTGTAGCGCCTCCAGGTCGAATACCAGACGCATGCAGCGGCTTGACCGTCGTCGAGCGCTTGGAGTGACGCATAGCCAATGATTATGACGTCTTGACTCAGTTTGTGTGTATGTGGTGTGGACAGTAATACACATTAAGTACGATCATGCGCTGTAACGGTCGAGCACATCGCGATGATAGCGAGGAATATGGAGCAGATGGGTCGTGAATGTTTTGTGCGAGCGCCTTTGCAGAGTCCCCTTCTCTACGTGTTGGCAAAACTCTCCGATTTGCGGCAATTTCCTTTCCGCCACTTGGTCAAGAGAGGGCGGTGCACAACAAGCGACCAGAGCTGAGCACAACCGCTTTGGAGGACTGTGTAGGACCATGTTGCGGCTACTTGCGCTGCTCGTAGCTAGCTACGCACTTGTTACACAAGGTAGTAAAGAATCAAATTCGTGAGAGAACGAGAAACTTCGTTAACGTAATTTTTGTGTTGCGACGTTGTGTTTGGAGCAGCGATGACAACGCACGAAATGAACGACGAAGTGACTTTCGACAGCTTGGAGACGAATGGGGAGAGCCGTAAATTGGCCGGTACACAGGTGGATACGACGCTCTGGGCAGAGAACTACACACCTGGAGAAGTCACGACGGCGCAGGATGAAGAGCGTGCGATCGGTCTGTGGCCGACGTCAAAGGGAACGGTGCCGCTCACAAAACCCCGCACCGTGGGTCCGCAGAACCCGTTCGATGGTGGAATGAAGACTTACAAGCGCAGCAATGTGGCGTTCATGTCAGGCGCCAAAATGACCAGAGCGAACGCCGTGTTCGTTGTTCAGGCGGGTGGAACGCTGAGCAATGTGATTATTGCAGGAGGTGGTGGTGTCTTTTGTGAGACGCACAATTGTGCACTGGTGAACGTGTGGTTCAAGGACTCGGTGCAGGGAGCTCTGCACGTCAACTCGGGGACAGGTATCACGACGATTACGGGTGGAGGTGCTCGAAATGTGGCACGTCGTGTCATTTTTGGTCAGGCCTCTGGCACCGTTGTCATTAGTGGCGGCTTCTACATGGAGAACTCGGGCAGACTGTTCGAGTCCTGCGGCACGTGCGGCCCTGTCAAGCGTGGCGTTATTGTGGATGGTGTGGTGAGTGTGAACCCGACTGCCGAGTTGATTCGTATGAACTCAAACTACAACGACAGGGGTACCATTTCAAAGGCTACCATTACCACCTCGAGCCCCAACTATCCAGTGTGCACGCGCTTCAACGGAGGTGCTACCCCCAGGAAGCTTGGAAATGGAGCTGCTGCTCCCGTGTGCTCGTACACCAATGCTGCTGTGAAGATCAGATCGTAAGGGTGGTAATGGTGAATTTGACGCGAGTATTGGATGAACAAATGCTGCAGGAATTGCGTTGGTTTGTGAGTTCTTCAGCATTATTGCGTTTGATGTTGCAGAGAGCGATTGCGAGCTTTCTTGTCAGCTAGAATAGCATGTAGTAAAATGGAAAGACAAGCTATTATCTCTGTTCATAAAGGTAAAGTGGTTAGCTCTCATCATGTTATCTTCCTAAGCGTCAATTTCAAACGCGATAGAGAAGAGCGAGGACTTGAATGTATCCGCGTCACACATCGACCGAAGGTTGTTCACGCAGCGCTGGACCCGTTCAGCCAATCCAGGACCCATGACATGTGCGTCATGCAACATCTTCACTACCGTTTGTTGTCGAATATCTTCCACATTCCTTGTGACGAGCTTTTGCAGGGCTTCTACAAGCGCAACGTGCTGAAACACGTCAGTCTCACTGCCGTCCAAGGAAACGAGAGCAACCTTGACAATATTGGCGCTAAGCTCGCAAGTTTTGGCACTTGCAAAGCCTGAAACCACATAGCCTTTCATTTGGTCATAAAGCATTCTCAGGCTGAGTTGCTGTCCTGTGTGCGATAACTGCTCAAAACACTTCAACATCACGATAAGGGCATCCGGGTCGGCTAGGTTGCGGTTCTTGTGCTCGTAGAACACTTGTTTGGCAATAGCGACTGCGTCCCAATTCGCTACTAACGGCAAAAGCTGATAGATCGCTCCAGACGCACCTCGGACAGGCAGTTGGTCTTCAATTCTTGTCGCTGGTTTCATGTCCTGTTCAGATTCTTCCTCGTCTTCATCAAACGCCGGTTTGGTAGATGTTTTAGTGTCGAGGGTGAGCAACATCGCGTGACGTACAGCTATCGGGAGGCTAAACAGTACATCAACGTATAGCGGGACGAGCTCCTGATAATGCGCGAGATTTCTGGCTAGGTATGACAGTCCAATGCGTCGCAAATTGAGACTTGCTTCTGGATGAAATTCGCGCTCGATGATAGTCAGGCATAACTCAATCTGTTCTGTAAAATCTCGTGTTGGTTCCTCTGGAACTGCATTATCATCTCCTGCTTCCTCGTCATTTTGCACTCGGTGAGTTGGTGCCACACGAAGGAAGGCCGATGCAACAGTGAGAAGTTGAGCTTTCACCTCCCACCATGCGTGTCGAGACGAAAGTTGGGTCAAACGTGGTAGTAAATCCACGATAAGGTGCGCATCGTAATTCAGGAATGGAATCATCATGGACAAACAAGCAGCACGGAGTTTTTCGCACGGTGTTGCCAGTCCAATGCAACAATAGTAGTGATAAAGGTCGATAAGCGTATCGTCTAGCTCAGTTTCCATACCAATCAGGATCGTAAGCATGTGGATGAAAAGCGGGATATCGTCATTCATGCCCTCACGCAATTGCTTAATTGCTTGAATATGAGTTAGCACAGTGTTGGGCAAGAAAGCGTAAAATATCCGCAGTAGTGGTGCTCGTTTGTTAGCATATCGAGTGAGAATTGTCATAAACTTAGGAAGCAAAAATTCAGGCATGAATAGGGAGGATGCCGTGCTATCACGTCGAGCGCATTGATGCCCCAATGCCACGAAGAGATCTGTTGCTGTCTTGAAAAACGGATGATCCTCGTCGTGCTCAGCTAAGAATGAGTACATGTGACCGACAAACTTCCAAAACTCTCGCGGAAAGTCTAAAAAGGACACGGCAAGTAATTCAGCCTCAGCCTCAATTCCCCGAAGTACTTCCACACATTCCTGCTCTCCGAATACATTTCCTTCGTAGACATTGTCTACGAAATTCTCGAATTTGTCCTTGCCTCCACGAGGCTTCAGCGAAAGTCCTAAACTGCTGAGTTTGCTTGCCACGGCCTCATTCAGCAAATCCATAGGTCTTCTACGTTGCACGAGTTCCGGGCTACTGTTACCACCCCCGTTCATACCGCGTGTATCAAAGGAGGCGACGCCACCACGAGCATCTCCGAGAAGCCCACTTGATCCTGAAAAACTCAGCGATTCATTTTCTTTGGCTTCTCGTGTAGCGCGAAGCTTTTCTAGCCCTTTCTGGTTAATCGTTTTGATCTGCACTTCGCGTACAATCTGCTGCGTCATAAGTACAGGATTATTGTCATCGTTTCGAACAGGCTTAGTTGCTCCACGTAGTACTACAGTAGCTTTGTTGGCACTGCGCAGTGCTGGGTACCGATCTGTGTCCGCCATGCGTTCAAGCTGCTGCGTCTCCTCATGTTGCAAGTGGATGTCACGAACTTTGCGATTAATCTGCGTTTGATCTCGCATCTCTGCAATTTCAGACTCCCGCATCTTGTCTCGAATGAAAGCTGAGTTGGTCGGTTTGGCATACGGAGGGATTTCGTCCACTGTGTCCAAGCTTTTAGTTATCGGCGCTCCTATATTCCCTGATCCTGTAGAAGGTGGTTGAGGCACAGCTGTGGGTTGGATAGTGCGTTTCGTTAAACATTGATAGAGTTTCGTAAGGAAGGTGACAGCAGCGCCGTTCTGGCAGTGGATGATGGCATCAATGTCTCCTTTGTTGGTCAGTGGTTCCAAGTCTACAAAACGTGTAAAGAGCTTGGCCAGTTGGTCCCAATTGTCCTTCTTCACCTTCATGCCGATGCCATTGTCGTACGAGTGCATACTAATGTCTTTGTCGTAGTAACGCGACAGAATCTCAGCAACTAGAAATCCATTGGCAAAGTCTCTGAACAGCAATAAAAACTCAGCAAGAAGCTCCAAAACCAACCACATCACACATACCGCTTGACATTCTTAATTGAATAGGCCAAGTCCAAGCTCTGTATCCATCGCAGCAGCTCCCTATTCAACTTGTTGCTGTTCGCATCCATCTCGTCCGTCGTTTCAAGATAACAATTTCTAAAATGGCTACATTCTACTTCTCATAGTTTATATTTATTGTGGTACACACATTATCAGATAGCGCAGGTTCTCTTCCGAGCCACTACGCCCATCATTGGCCAACGTAGCTCTTCGTCCACCATGCTACGTCCCACTCGACTGGCGCTGCATCTGCGGCCGAGCGCGCGCCCACAGCGTCTCCAGGTCTTCGCACGCGCCTTCAGCGATGCTGTGGACCATTCCAAGCGTCCACTCGTGTCTCCTGCCGTCTCCAGCTCCTCGGACGCCTCTCCTCCTCACATTAACGGCGTCAATGGCTTTCACAACGGCAGCAACGACCACGTCGTCCCAACGACGCAGTTCCTGGCTTCCTATCAAGATGACGAGCAGTTGCAAGACGTTGATTTCACTGCGCAACGTATTGGTTTCCCTATCAGCGAAGCAGAACTCAAAGACCGTGCGGAATATGAAGAAGAAGGCATTCGGGAAGAGTCTCGAGCGGAAGCGACAGCGAAGGCAGAGAGGATTATGGCTGTATTACGCCATTCCATGTCGGAACTCGAGATTGGCAAAGTGATTCATCGTATTGCGCAGTATGCCACACTTCCGCGTGTTACGGGACTGTCGAGGAAACAATTCTTGAGGTCGTTGGAGACGAGATTCGGAGACAATAACAAGAAGGAGTTTGGCTACATGCTCGCGTTCTTACAAGGACGTGACGATGTTATTGATCAACTGGAGATTGACTCTAGAATGGGTGGAGAAGAGGTGACAGTGGAAGAGGAAGTCGCAGACTCGGAAGACTTTGTCGTGCCGCAGATTATGGGACTGCATCCGGATTTGGTGGCAGACCCTAAATTTGTGAGCATTGTGTTCTGCTACTGTCGACTGGCGTGTCTGAACTCGCTGAAACTCATGCAACGACCCACTGCAGGGTTTAGTCGTGGGAACAAGTCGAGTTTGTGGCAGGTGAAGGCTGACTTTAGAAAGGTGTTGGATATGGAGGGATACTCGCATTACGCTGACATGTTGGGCCTGGAAAAATTTTCTGGAAAGGAGGACGATGATGACTTGGACGCCGTTGACGCTGAGTGGGAAGAATTCAACCTGGAAAATGACCGCATTGACTTTCGCATGCTATTGTCGCAAACACAGGGCATTGTGGACTTTATGAAGGCGGAGCTTCCTAACGAGACCATCTCGAAGATGCTCGTAGCAATGCTGGCATCGGTCAAGACGTCGAAGCTACACCGCAAGATCTTTCAGGAAATGGTATGCAACATCCAAACAGCATTCCCGGATACTTACCACGAACAACTTTTGTCTGAGCTCGTGCCGTTCTTGTCGGGAGACAATGCCACATACGAGGATTTCGACTCAGATGTGGCGACGACTGCTCTGCAGCACCATCAGATGCGAAACGAGGCTATTATTCGTGCTCTACTGGAGACGCGCATGCGTGTTGGCCACATTCTTATTGATGACATTGACGAAGTGGAGCCTACCCAGTCAATTTCAAAGAAACTAACGCCGGAACAGCACGAGAAGGTGATCACGGCAGCTTGGAATATTGTGTCGGTGCTGGATGATCGCAAGTATCACATGTTCTTCACTCGTTTCCTGAAGTACAAGCTTGCATGGCGACCGAACCGCGCCACCTTCGGCGAGACTTTTCTGTCAGACGTGCGTAAGACTCTTGGCCCTCGCGACGCGGAAGCTATTATGCCCATGTTTGAGGAAGTATACCAACAATTATCAGTGGAGACGCTTACGATTTGCCGTGTGAAGCTTCGTCACTCCCGGAAACTGCTGCGCGGCCGAGGTGTGTTGGAACCGCTAAATAATGCGGGTCACGAGCGTCTGGAGACGACATGGCAACCCTCGCATTGCGCATTCTACCGCAATTTGCCATACGGCGTGCTTAATAAGCACTTGGTGCAAGCGCTTGCCCATGTTGGAGGTGTCAAGCGTTTTCTTCTGTTCTCCAACCCCATCAACGGCCCACCCGAGTCGCCGTATGATGAGGCTGACGATGACGAAGATGAAGAGGATGACGAAGAGCAGGAAGACGATGAAGATGGGGATGCTGAGAACGATGATGAAGAGAAGCCCAAGAAGAAGAAAAAGAAGAAGTCAAAAAAGGCGAAGGTGGACTTGGTACCCCAAGACAAGGAAATGAAGCTGAAAAAGCCCAAGAACAAGCATAAAATCATTGCAAGCGACCGGAAGACATCATACCAAGCCATTGTGGAGTTTGAATCGGAAAGCGTATGCCGCAAGGCGACGATGCGCGCCCTACAGATCTTTGGTGTGATGATGGAAGGATGGAACGAGTATCGCCCCGTGTTCTCGTTGCCAGTAGAGAAACGCTCGAGTGTCACTCTGATGAACGTGCCATACGGCACTACGGTTGGAGGTCTGATGGATGAGGTTAGTGGTGTCCTTGCAAAGGCTGGTCTGAACATAAAGGTGTCGGGCCTGGTGCCTCGAGGTGTGATGGTGACGAATGGCCGGCTGGACCTGCACTTCCCGTCGTTCGTGGAGGCCGCACAAGCCATTGATCTGCTGAATGAGTATGTGCGCAAGAAGAAATGCCGGCGGGCTCTTTCGAAGCGAGACGCATATCGCTTTAACCAATATGTGAAGCTCAAGAAGAAACTGGAGCGGAAAGAGGAGCAAAAGATTGAAGAGAAGGAGCTGGAAATGGAGACCAAGGAGCAGCTGGAACGCGAGGAGGAAGAAGAGCAGGAGGAAGACGAGGATCTGTTGTGCTTTGGTGTCGATGATGACGATGACGACGATGATGATGATGACAGTGAAGAAGAGGAAAATGACGATGACAGCAAGAAAAAGAAGCCAAGCAAGTATGTGCTTAAGGAAGAATCGTTGGAGGAGTACTTCGCTGAGTGGCTAGAGACAGAAGCGAATATGACCGAGGAGGATAAGGCACATAGCGAACTGCCTCGTCCGTTTGACGTTACCTGGACCCCAATGCCGAAGCCCAAGAACAAACACTTGTACCTTTAAACCTGCTGACCCGGCGGATAGAAGACTACAGTTTATAGCAGGCCTAAGCAGCAGAATAGATACATTGCCACATGAACACATCAGTTCGCCCACCTGATCGTAATGAATGCTAGCAAGCATACATTTAAATATTACACGAAGAGTTGGAACGCCGTTGGCGATCACTGCAACACCTCCAGTACCGACACCTACTGCGTTACATCCTACAGCTCCTAATACATGTTACTAATAACAATGATGTACGACCGTCGTGCCAGCTCAGAAGAGAAGCAGATCCTTGATCATACGGTCGGATACCGTGGCTGATTCGGCCTCGGCTCCCGAGCGCACGCTGGCGTCGAACGCGTGGGCGAACCGCTTGTCACGTGCCATCATGCCCTCCAAAAGCGAGTTCGACTCGGCATAACGCCGGATCAGGTGCTCACAAAAGCTGTCGTAAGTCTTGTTTTCCTTGTAAATGAGTCGCCCTGTTGCGTAGCTGGCGGTGCGATAGGCTTCCACGAATGTGCCTTCAACTCCGTCTTGGACCTGGGGTCTGAAAACAACCCACCGCTTGAAAAGCCACGGCAAAGTGCTCTCGTCCTGGAAATCACGTTCCTCCAATACGCTCTGTTGGCAGATGATAGCTCGATGCTCTTCCGGCATAAAGCGTCGACAAACAATGCTGTTGTAGCTGACATTCGGGACACCGTGCACATTCAGCGACCACTTGCCTGTAGTCTTTGAGTACACGTGCGCAACATCCTTGTCCAGAGGGGTGACCACAACATAGTGTTTCTTGGCGTGTTTGATCGAGATCTTTTGTGCCACGTTCGTCTCCCAGCAGAAATCAAACATGTCTTTCACATTGCAAGGGAAGAACTTTTGGTTGTGAATCGTGTAGTTTTTCTCCGTGATAGCAAGACGGAGCTGCCAGCCGTCCATTTCAATAGGGAGACATGAGATTACTTCCGGTGCGAAGCTGCTACTCTCCAAACTGATGTTGACGCGTACAAAAGATGAAATATTGAGTAGTTCCTTCTTGCGCTCATCACTGAGGGAATAGCCTGTGGACGGATCAATCGTGTGGATGCTGCTGGCGTCGTCCGTCTCAATGTGATTCACAGGATCGTTGCTATGAGTTCCGTCCGTGTCTTCTCCACTGTGATCTTCAGTTCGAAACGGAAGCAGGTCCGAGCTAAATGACACGAGTGGTGCAGTGGGTGTTGCTGCAGGACTTGGCCGTGCTCCTGAGCTCATTTCCTCCACCTTCCGCATACTATCATCTACAAAGTGTGAGAGTCTAGCAGCGCGCTGCTGTTGTGACAATTGCCCTTGCAAGTAGTTGACCTGGTCTTTAAGTGCCGCCTGGAGTTCCACCACGTGCGTACGGAGGAATTGCAGCTCTAGTTTCTGTTTCTTCCGACAACGTCGAGACGCTGCATTGATCTTGAGTTGTCGTTCTCGTGAGACTTTCGTCTTCTTCCCAGTGGGAGTCGATGGCTTGCTTTCCTCCTTCTTGATATTTGTATTTCTTCGACCAATATTAACTGTATTACCGGCTGCACTTAGATTCTGCGGCTTCGCGCGCATGGCCAACATGGACGTGGCCACGGCCGCAGTGGGCGACGTTTTGTCCGCCATCCTGTCGTAGTTGCGCTTGACGCCGCTCTGTCTTGGTGGATTTGCGCTGTCTGAAGGGGGCAACGCGTTGCTTACTGCAGAAGGAGGAAAACCCTGTGGTGTGGAGTAATACAAGTCGAGGTACGAGCCGCTGGGCGCTTCAGACGACGTTCCTAAGTAGACGCCGAAGAGCTCTTCGTCCATGTCTGTGAGTGCGTTCTGACTCGCGTCACTGACGGACGAGAGCGTGAACGTCGCGTTGGAACTGCTGGGCGACGCGCTGGAGACTGCGGCCAGTTCCTGCTTGAAGGTCAGCACCTCGTCCTCGTACAGCGAGGAAGGCGACGAGCTTACGACGTCTAAGGCGCTGTGTTGCATAAGCGGGTGGAGCTCGCCTTTGACCTGTTCGAGGCGAGTTGAGAAATGACTCAAAGGTGCCGCCGATGGATCAACGTACGTGTCTTGTAGAGGTGGAAGACGAATGACCGCGTGAGGGTTGCTTGCTTGACGAGCCCCTCCCCTTAATGGAGCTGTTTAGATAGCGGAGACTGTCCTGGAGCGGCTGCGTCGAATTGACTTGGATTTGTATGTGCGCCGGTTTATGTGTCCAGAAACTGGAGACTGACATCTAGTCTGGATTCATTGGATTTGTATGTGCGCCGGTTTATGTATCCAGAAACTGGAGACTGACATCTAGGCTGGATTTGAAACACTCGAGTCTGGAGACCACAAGAATTTGGAGGTCCACTATTTGGCCGTGAAATGGCTTGATTTTGCACAAAATGGCTGGCCACGACAAGGTCGAGACGGGGATGGGCTCGTTTGCCCATCATCCAGTCACAAATTATAGTCCGAAATGGGTGTATTAGTGGATCTCGGGCAAGTGTGGTGCGCTGGAGAGCGAGTTTTGAGGCAATAGCATCCTTTTCCTCTTCGGATAGTTCCTCGTACGTTTTGCTTTTTCTAGTTCTATTGTGCCATGACTTAAGGTGACGGACTCATATAGATTTATCTTCATCCTGTTCTTGAGAATTCAATCGAAATACATTATCTCAAGGATCTCTAGTGGTAGACTTACTGCATCCATCATGAAACATCATGGTAGCTGTGTACAAACATGGCGCGTGCTGGTGCTGTGAATGCATAGCCTATCCAGCATAGACCAATTGGTCTACATGTATTACTGTACATTTAGTCTTTCGGTCTGTTTATGTGCATATATCCTAAATTTCGGAATCGATTCGTTGTAAGCTAAGTCAAGCGTGCTGCTTCACGAGGTTAACCTGCAATTGTCTACAGGTAGATCGCTCGGCTCCAGGCGCACCACCATCGCTTTGCGTTCTCGTGGCATCGCTTCCTGTAAGTGCGCAGTGCACAGTCCCGCCAGTTGCCTTCCACGCCCCCTTTATGTCGCATTTGAAGACACCACCAAAACGACCATTTTGTGATTTGTGAACGATTCAATCGTCGGATGACCTGTCCGCTGCTCATCCTGCGAGGCCTGGATCCAAGACAAACGTTAGCAAACTGAGGAGGAGGAAAAGGGTGTGTTGTCGACTACTAGCCAAACTGAACGAAGCCGTGGAGCTGCCACCGTATCCGCAAAGAGCAAGCCGCTTCAAAGTGTACTTCAACATTGTCAATTGCATCATTTCGTGTTAAATATTAATCAGCCTCAATTCCTCTCGCGTCTCGGCACTCTGTTAATGGTAAGCTTCTTAACTGCACTTCTTATCATCATGCTTCCTTTCTTGAATCGCTTCTTATCGCGTTCCCCTCCAGGCAACTGCAGCGCGGGCGGGATGCTGCGGTGGCTTAGACATGGATGTTCGGTTGTCCTCGTAAGTCAAATCTCTCTCTACTCCGTCGTTACCACTGGAGTTACGGTTCTGTTGTTGCTGGAACAACCCCCAAGCAGCCAATGATCCAAGCGCGACGGTCTTGGCTTTCGACAGCACACCGTTGCCTGACGGATTGGTCGAAGGAGCGGAAGGGACTGCGATCGGCATCGAAGGTGCTGGGATGAAAGCGATCTGCGTGGTTGGTGACGATTTCAATTGTGGCAAGCACCGGACGGGTGCGAACTACGAACTACGCAACAAGACGTTGCTAGACGTTAGCAATGGCGACCAGAAACTTCTCGTACGTGTTGAAGTTATAGCGGTTTTCGACCAATCGGAGACGACGACGGAGTTGTATCACATGGTAACTCGGGTTTTGTATGCAGCTTCAACTAGAGTTGTTCAGATTGAGTGGAAAGCGCCACACGTGGAAGACATGGTCATAGAAGGAGGCTGAGCCTATCACGGGTGCCTTGGCCTGCAGTGCCGTCGGATGCAGCCACCAGTCTACGCCGTATGCGAGCGAGTCGTGACGGTCGTAGTTCGCCACCTTGCACAACTTGGTCTCGCCCTCGAACTCCAGCACCTGGAACCCATTGTGCATGCAAGCAGCCAGCAGCAGCTCCTGCAAAACAGACAGGGATGAGCTATATCACTGTCTTCCCTATCAATCAAGCGTTTCGCCGTACCTTGCGGTTCTCAGATGGGTGCCATTTCAGGCGCCAGACACCGCCACCTGCATCGTACACGGCCAGTGGACCCTTCATATTACGATGGTCCCAGACCGCGACCTGTTCGTCGTAGCTGCCAATAGCGACCAAGCGATCATCTTGCGGGTGAAACTGGATGCTGCACACGCCCATGGAGTACTGCCGAGCGTTCTTAAAGGTCGGCGTCGTGGTGCCAACGCGCAGGTCCCATCCCTTCAGGGTTGCGTCGTCTGCGCCTGAGAACAGCACGTTCGGAGCATGGCAGTTGAAGGCTGTGGTCCATGCCTCGATAGGCGAACCGTACAGGTCGTGTGCACGCCACTGAGGCCACAACAAGCAGACGACAGTTAGTGTTCTGTCATCCCGTTTTGTCAAATAATTTACACGAAGCGCGTTTCAGCACGAGAAAAACCGTCTCGACAAACATGCTGTCCATCACTCAAGCACAAGTACCATACCTTGGCTTGTTGGACGATTCCCTGCGGCGCGATATCCCAGACTGACAGTGCACTGGGAGTATGTAACACAACAAATATTAGCATCTTCGGAGCATCGTGCTAAACCAAAATACTACCTACCCGTCCGAGTGGCTCACGCAGATGGAAGGCTGGTTGCTAGAGTGCACGCGGTTGTTCCAGTCCAACGACAGGCACATGGAATCAGCGTCTGCGTCTGTGGTCAACCCCGAATGGCGCAGGATCTGAACGTCTCCTTCGCGATCCAAGTCGTACAGCTCTAGTGATCCACCTGCCGTGGCGGCACCCAGCACCGCCTTACCATTCATCGTCTCCGTGTTCCACTTGATGTCGAAGATGCCACTAGAAGCCGCGGTCTCCTCCAGTTTGCGTACCGAGACTCGGGTGTCGTCGCCGTTCAGCTGGAAATGCTGCAATGTGCCGGTACGACGATCCTGCGCCTCACCAATATCCTGTGCCTTGTGGAGTTGGTAGGTGGCCACCACCATGGACGACTCAAAACCAGCTACGGGACAAGACTCGACGCAGTCCGCCGTCTCCACCGTGTCGAAAGTTGCGAGCGTCCCGCTCATCATGGTGCCTGGTGCTTGGTTCAAGTGAGACTTCCAATGTTGCGTCTATTTTAGCAATTCCTCGCTTTTCGCGTGTCATTCCAATCCAGTCAAATTGTATCAATAGACAAGAGATGAACAACATTGACGACGTGAGCAGCTCCGATGAGGAGAACGATTTCTTCGGTCGCATGGAGAGCGACGACCTTTTCGAGGAGACAGAGACGCAACAGACCAAACGGCGTGAAGCGGAGCGATATGTTGAGCAATACGCAGAGCGGGACTGGGGACTGGCAGCAAGACAGAGGCGAGTTCAAGGCGTCGACAAGGACATAGTGACGGAGAATGCGCTTGAGCTCCGTCTTGGCAGTAAAGTTGTATACCAGGAAAAGCAGGGCCAGCAAGCCAAAGTTTGGGACTGTGCGTTGGTGCTGGCTAAGTTCCTGGCTAACGACGCGTACTTCCCGCAAGACTTTTTAGTGAACAAACACGTGATTGAATTAGGCTGTGGCATTGGTGTGCCTGGTTTGGCTGCAGCTGCACTCGGCGCCAAGGAGGTCGTACTGACCGATATGGTACGAAATCTTGGGCTATGATTGTTGATTGGTTGCTCACTTGTTGTTCGTCACACAGCCCATGGCGGTTCCTTGGATTCAAGCCAACATCGAGCGGAATCAAACGCTCGGCTGCATTTCCAGCAACATCCGTGCTCAAGGTTTGATGTGGGGCGAGCAGGACGAGCTTGAATCGCACCAATTCGACGTCATCCTTTGTTCAGATTTGGTCTACGGCCATCGCGACATCTCGCTCAAGCTGGTGCAGACCATCGTGCAGTTGTCACATCCGAAAACGCTGATTATTTCAGCACATGAAGCTCGCTTCGCTGGAGATCGAGGCGAATCCTTTTTCGCTTTACTATCTGAGCAACAGTTCGAAGTGGAACAAGTGCCTCGCGAGCGTCTTGACGCAGTCTACAGCGCCTCCAACATGCATCTCCATGTGATTCGACCAGCAGGTGATGTACAGTAACATCTCGACTAAATACAGCCAATACAATACACACAGACACGCAGTGCCATTCGCCAAGATGCTGTGCTCGAGGCCTCTTCGACGCTCGCTAGCGCAGCTACAACGTCGACTGTGCTCGTCTGCAGTCGCTGCCAATGCCCCTCAGTCACTATGGAAGGATGTATACAATTTGGACGCGACGCACTGCCACGATCCGCTGGTGAATGAGGGGGACTTGCAAGTGATGCTGGATGTGATCACGGAGGACGAGGAGCAAGTCCTGGCGGACGAGTGCTCGCGCATCCTCAGACGTCGTCGCTACGAAGAAGATCATTGGGACAATGTCATCATCAAGTTCAAGGAGATGGAGCGTTCACGCTGGTCCACCGAGACGCAACGCATCCTGCAGAAGGTCCGCGAGGTGTCAATTCTGCCCAAGGAACTCAATTACTTTCCTGCTGTCCACGTGATCGAGCTGGCTGAAGATGGCTATATCAAACCTCACGTGGACTCCATCAAATTCTCGGGTCGAGTGGTGGCCGGTATCAACTTGCTGTCCCCAAGCATCATGAGATTCAAGGAGGAACACGGAGACTCGGTCATCGACGCTTATTTGCAACGTCGATCCATGTACATGATGACCGGAAGAGTCCGCTATCACTACACGCACGAGATTCTACCAGGAGCACAAGTTTTCAGAGGCCAAGTACCAGTGAACCGGACGCATCGCATTTCCATCATGATGCGTGACGAGTTCCTAGAGGAACATGTTGCAAAGTATCACACACCGTTAGCGAAGCCAGACGTCAAGACGCAGTGAATTGCAAACATCCCATGCAATTAATATTAGGTTGGTTAACTAGCTACATTCTGGCGTCCTATCCGCCATGTCAAAAAGCGCGCAAATATCTGTAGTTTGCTGGGTTGCAGTCGCTATCGTGCTGGTTGTGTCCGCCTAATGCGGCACGAACTCTCGAGTCTTGGTTACGATCACGATTTGTCATGTAGCACTGTTGTGCTGCATCTTCTTACGATCCGTCCAGCACTATTTACACCGGGAGATGACCCTCTATCGCACACTCGACACGAAATATGGCCACCCGCTCAGACGACAACGCGGACATTGCTCTTGAATTTCGAGGATCCTTTTGAGCGTGAGCGCGGTTTCTCCGCAAAGCGGTAGTCGGCGCGGTTGCTGTTCACTACTCGTGTCTCCTTCTTGGCTGATTGTGCGATGGCATCTGCCTTGCTAATACTCTCGAGCGACGACACGATCTCGGCTGCACTCGGTCTTCGCGACGGGTTATGCGACCAGCATCGAGCCATCAGCTCTGCCCACTTGATATTGCACTGTCCGGGCTTCATAATCGGTCGGCAGCCCGACAGCACGTATTCGCCAATCTCGGCATTCGAGTGCATGTCTGCGTACGGCAGTTCACCTGTTGTAAGCTCCCACATGATCAGTCCGAAGCTGAAGATATCAACAGCCTGCGGGCTCGAGCTGTCACTTGGGAAGGCCCCCTTGAGAACACGTTCCTCGCCTAGCTTCAATAGCTCAGGCGCCGTCCACCGTAGCAACGCTGAGCGCTCGTCGATACTGTTTATCCTACTCCTATCAAAGCCCACTGCCTCGGCCACACGTCGTGTACCAAAGTCCGCGAGTTTGGCGTTCCACGAGTCATCTACCAAGATGTTGGTGCTCTTGAGTTGTCCGTGAACAAGTGGTGGGTCTGCACTATGCAGATAGAGCAGTCCCCTTGCCGCTCCAAGAGCGAGTCGTATCCGAAGACTCCACTTGAGATTCACCTTTTTCTTTGGTTCACCGATTCCACCGGGAGCGCTGACTGTGCTGCTAGAAGCTGTTCGTGAGAGCGGTTCAGAACCTTTGCGTTTGTGTCTGCTCCTGCTGGACGCAGATGCCTTGGGGGCGTGCAGCACATTAAACAGCGAACCCCGCGTACAGTATTCACTGACGATGCAAAAGTAGTCTTCCTGTAGACATGCTCCCATAAAGAGCACCGTATTGGGATGACGCAAACTTCCCATGCGTGTGGCTTCCACCTCAAGTTCCATCTCGACGTTCTCTCTGGCTGACGGCTTGGACGGCAACGAAATCATTTTCATCTTCTTCACGGCCACGACGGAGCCGCGGTACGAGCCCTTGTAGATGACACCTGACGGCCCTTCTCCAATCACGTTGAGACACACCACTTCATCGGCCTAATGAAGGTATAGAATAAGTTAGAGATGCCTTAAATAAGACTCGAGAAGAGAGACGTACCGCTAATAAGGAGGTCGTGCCGAATGTGGACTGTTCTGTGGACTGCTGAATGTAGCTGTGGCTGGCCTCGTCCAGCTCGGCCTCGAGTTCAGCTGCCATGTCGCTGTCAGGCAGGCACTTGGACAGACAGAAGCCCATGGTAAGAAGCGCTCTGACCGCGGGACCGCCTTTGAGTGAGTGACTGCCTACGAACGGCGATCACCGCGTGATTGTATTTTTGACCGATGCCCAATCTACGACGCGACGTGCGACGCCTAAAACAAGGAAACGTGGTCCGGCGCTGCACGTATAGTTTGATCAAGATCAAAACCGACCGGACAGCGCGTCCCACCCAAATAGCTGCCGCCAACCAGCCCAAAACAACTTCCGACGAGTAGAGCCGGGCCGCTAGGGTTGCCTCTACGCTGACTCGCTTAATGCAGTCATGCAACATGGTGCAACATATAAATATCCTTTATTGATAGAGAGGATGAAGAAGATAGAGAATGCAAAGGCGACATTGACTTTGCTGGTGGTCACTAGTCTTCGTCGTTCTTAGGAGGGGGCAGCGTGACACGTTCGACGTGTCTACGTCGCGATCCGCGGCGAGATTCGGCCAAAGCCGGACTGTCTGGAGCAGATAAAGACCAAACCGCCTTAACTTGGCGCAAAGGAACTGTCCACCTGCTCCACCACAGCAGCAGTTTCATTGCGGTGCTCAACACCAGCTGCCTGTGACGCGATTGCCAGTATTGCCTTGCGTTTGCAATCATCGCTGGTCGTTGAGTCCGCGTCCTACGAGTCGTAGTACGAGCTTCCCACGACAGCGCCGCCTGCACATCCGATCACGGTCAAGCATAAAATTCGGCTTGCGAGACCGGGTCAGTCAGTGGTCTTTGCTGCAGGATATTCCACCGACCATCAACCGCTCTTATATACGACGGTCAGTGGGTGGCAACGACTGCATTCCGAGGTGCTGATTGCCTGCCTCTAGCCCTTCGTCGTTCGGATTCGCCATCATCGTCGTTCGATGGTTGTCCCTTGTTGTCCTGTCAATGCTGGTAACGTCCTGTCGATGGATCTTTAGCCTGTCAATGACGTCGCCATGGACGGGAGCACTGGGAAAGTGACAGAATATGTGTGTAAAGGTCATTCAATGTCGTAGATCATTGATGACTCGTTGTGCTTGCTGGCCACCTCTTATGGACTTGGGGGCTTTTGTCACTAATGATCTGATGTAGCAATGTCTTGCAAAATATACGACTGGACTCGTCGTGCAATACATTTAGAGATGGTCCTGGAAGACAGCTATACATGTTGATAAGTGTATGCCTGGCGATAATACACAAGGTCTTATTAAGTCCACATTTGCACACACATTCTGTCGCTTCCCGACATCGAATCTACAGTGTCCAGCTGGTATACGACGAGCTGCATCTTGTGCACCTGCAGACGAACCTGTGTTACGTGGTCTCGGGTCTCGAAGATTTTTTTCGTCGTCGTCGATCAAGAATGACGACATTGAGACTTTCGCACGCTCTTGCTGGTCACGCAGCTTGACATCGTCGATCGGTGGTTGAATCGGCATCACGGCGCCTATGTTAACTTCATTATTTACCTACGAAATGCAATCCTATTCCTTGTTGCCCTGCTGCTCTATGCGGTGGCGTCTGTTGCATACTTGGTCATGTTCAGGTCCGTTGCGAGCTCGAAGCGCAGACGCACTCCAAACTCGGGTGCGAATTTCTTGTGGCCGTGCTTGACATCCTTCGCGATCTTGTCGATCTCGCTCTTTGCCAACGCCAACTCGAAGTGGTCATCTACTTGAGGAATGAACGCAGTATGAAACCAAAAGTGCCCCAACACACCACCCGATCGTCGTCGAAGCTCCACCTTGACTTCGTCCCAAACAAGAACTTGGCTGCACATCATTTCTAGCTCCATGGCCTCTTCGGTGTTGCCACCGTCAGTACCAATGCGTTGTTGACGCTGGAAACTGCCATTCAAATCGTATACCGCGGCACGAGGTCGAATAGCGCCGCACTCCACTCGAACACGCCAGTCGACAGCACTCGAATTCGTTTTTTTGTGACCCGCAATACCGCATAACACCACAGCAACCAGCACGAGATTTACTCGAGTAGGTAACACGGGATCTGCATGTGGACGCGGTGTCATTCCAATATATCCTCGTGGAGACCCAGCCTCAGGCATCATTTGAGTCTCTTGTAACCATTGCGTATGGTAGTCAGTCAATGTCATTGCTCGCTCGCGAGCCTCTCCGTCCTCGTATGGACCGAGTACTTCGAGGTCTTCAGCTCTTTCAGAGCGGCGACACATTTCACCAAAGTAGCCAACGAATCGCCGCTGGCTTAGAATTGTCACGCCTTGAAGTTTCATTGATCGTGCAGCAGCAAAATACTCGAGTGCTCCGTGAGCAGAGCGCCACATCCGAGCGTACAGCATGTAAGTGCAGAGCATGACGCCTGTGCGACCTTTTCCGGCTTTGCAATGTACAGCCACGACATTTTCGGGGTTTTCGTTCAACCACACATGCACGTCTCGGCAGAACGGGAGTATCAATGATAACGGAGGTGGACAATGGTCTTCGAAGCTGAACTCGGCTACACGTCCGTGAAACTTCTCATCAGGTGCGTAGCGGCGCTCTACACACAAGTTGTAAACGCGATATCTACTAGGGTGGCGTTGCTCGAAGAACCGAAAAACATCGCGATAGTGATTCCGATAGATGCCCTCGATTTTCTCCGCTGGGTAGCCCAATGCTACGAGTCGCTGGGTAACGTAGGTCAAATCTAAATCAAAGCCGTCCGAGGAGAATCGTCGTTTCTCCTTGGATACCAATTGCTTCAAGCGGTTGGTGAGTCCTCCAGTGTGTCGCCTCGAGGAGGTTGGACTCGAGGAAGGTGATGATATCGGAGATACTCGCTCAGCATCGACTTGAGCGTCGATTTTGAGTTCCGATCGCCCGAAAAACGTGGATCGGATGCTTGAAGGCGAGTGCGAAGTGCCTCGAGTAACTTGTGAAGGGGGTGGCGCTGGTGGGGATTCTGAGGTGTCAACATGTTCCCATGCTGCCACGGGCGATGGTGGAGAGATCGGATCGCTTGGTGAAGCTGAAACTTGATCGGAAGTAGCAGACTTACCATCCTTCCCTTTGTGTATGTTCTTCTCACTGTGCCCGATCTGCTTCACCCGCGTGAGCGACAGCACTCGCTGCATGATGAGCCTCGACGCTGATTATTGCTGAGTGCTGCCGTACGAAGACAATGTGAGTCGCTGAACACTTCAACCATACCAAGGTGCAGAAATTTGAGTAATTACCACGATGCGATCGACAGGCGATCGACGGCGATGACTATCGAGAAAGTGGGCTTAGTGAAAATGTCCGCCTTCGTCTATTTCAAGTGCTAGCGTTTGAAACCAATTTCAAAGCAGATGAAGCTCACATGAAATCCTACAAACAATATTTCTTCGATGATCGGTACATGTCGATCGCAATTGCTAGTCGAAGTCAATCTCGGGGTTAACTGCGTCGAGTGCAGGCGATTCGTAGTTGGTGTAGAGCGCATATTGGTAGACCAAATGTGGAATGGACGGCTTGAATGTCCGTGAGCGGCAGCCCAGTAACTCGTCAATCATTGCGGCGTTCTCTTCTACGGTCCACGGAGACACACTACAATTGAGTACAGCGACATGTACTACAGCAGCGTTTGACTTACCTATAGTGGTAAGCAAGATTTTGCTGTCTTTGGAGCGCAGTAGCAGCTTGATGGTTTTTGTATAGAGTTCCCAGACCTCACGAGTGATGAAAGGAGGGTCCACCACCACGAAGTCGAAAGTGCCCACTAGCTCCGATGGTACATCCTGGGGTTTGTTGAAGTCAAAGTGGACAAATTGTTCACCTTCAGCTGCGAACTTGGGGTCGAACTGCGAAACACAACATAATAATGTCAGAATACTATTTCAATTGGAAGGCACAACTTTGTATAGGACGACATACGTCAAATAGAAAGCAGTCGTGTGGGATTGAATCATCACTTTGCAACGTCTTGACGGCGAAGTAAACACTCGGAGTTGACAGGAAGGCGACACGCCCACCTCGTTCAGGTGTCTCGACGATAACTTCCTTTGCAAGAGTTGCCATCGTATCGACCGAGTACCAATACTGGTTCAGCTCCTCTTTCTGCAAAACATCAACTAAGGGTGTTAGCACAAACGTTAGAACGTAACAATGTGAACGAATACGAACCTCTGGGAATTTTTGCCAGAACGTGCGTGTACGCCGCGTTTGCATTGCCTCATGTTGCGCAGATCGGTTCTTCATTCTAATACTCCGTTTGGCGTCAAATGTGAAAGTGCAGTGTTGTAGCATCTCAACGGACGCTATGCTTAAAAGGCAAACAAGAAACGGTTGTGTGCACGACGTTATCAACGCAATCTCGACTCGATTTTGCATGCAATCGTGTTTGTGACGTACTATTCATCTCTAATCTACCTTTCAACAAAGGCACGACCTCCTTGTGCCAACAATTAACTCTTCGATCGTCCTGGGGATCGAACCAAACCCACACGAAGGAGCTGATCCAGTACTGTGCTTGACGACTCTCTCTTGATCGAACTTCTCGAAGAACGTGATCCTGAAGACGAAGAAAGCGAATCCGTCGTTGGTTCTTCCTCGCTACTCGACCTGTTGTTGCCAGATCGCTCGAGATAGTCTGAACAAGATCCTCAGACTCAAACGGCTTGCACTCTAACACACTCTTTACCAAGGCGCGCTGAAGAAGTTGGTACGATGAGTTCGTTTCACAGCCACCTGCGCAAGCGCATGTTCCACCAGCGAAATCATACGGACCAGCTCTTCAGAGTCAAACGGCTTGCACTCTAACACGCTCTCAACTAACTTTCGCTGGAGACGCTGGTATGACGAGTTCGCCTCGCAACCACCTGTACACACAGGTCCCGCCGGCGCATGTTCCACCATACTCCACCGGCAAATTCTCAGCATCGATGACCTCCAACAACGCTGCAGCAGTCTCACTCTCCGTCACGATGTTAGTCTTCGCTCGCGTGGCTTCGTTTAACAACGGCTTCACTCCTTTCCACGCCATGCCGAACCAAGACGGCACATTTACAATGAAAATCTTGAACGACCGCTGTGGGTAGTGGCGCTGCATCGCACCCGTGCAACGGCGGATAAACTCGAATACCTCACCGCCCATATCGCGCATGCCTATACCGCGTGCGTCCAGCACGATACACATCTTCTGTGTCTCGCTCGCGGCACACGCGTCACACGAACAAATTTGATGTGCCGCGTACTTGAGCGTGAATTCCATGGCGAATAAATAATGTTTGAAGAGCGTATCCTGGGAGACACCAACTCTTTTGAGTTGGGGGATGTCGTGAATTCCATGGCGAATAAATAATGTATGAAGAGCGTATCCTGGGAGACACCCGCTTTTTTGAGTTGCGGGATGCATGTAGATGGGATGACCAAGCTTGTCGTGCTTATGAAGAAATTGGGTGTAGTTGCTGCAGAAGAAAAGCGTGGATATTGCCTGTTAGCGAACGAATGTTACAACAGCATAGAATGAATCACGTACGCTTTGATGGTGTCGTAATGAACTTGCGGCGTAGTCAAAATTGAGTCGACCATTACCTCCTTTCTCCAAGCCAACGTAGATTCGTAACGCTCCATCGCCTTGGCAACATCTCCATTCTCCGCAACGAGGAAAGCCGGTGGTATTTTAATTGACGCCGTCTTTTGCAGGGTATTGCCAATCTTTTCCAATCGTTCAGATTCAGAAGCCTCAAGAGCCACAACCGTAAAGTTCCAGTTGCCAAGGGCATGGCGCGTGTGATGTTCATCCGACGGTTTGATTTGTCTAACCGTGACCACCTTTCCAGGGAAGAATACTTCCACCAAAAAGACCACAACTGCAGCACCAAGGCCAACGTAGACAGCAGGAAGTACTACGACCGAACCAAATACGTGTGTGAACACCGATGCAGCAGCCAAATATGCAAGGACAATGCCACACGAAAGCTTAAAAATCTGTCGATAGGTACCGCGAAATGTGCCACGGATATCCACCTTCTTTCGACTTACATCACGAGTTGCCCGGACAAGAACTCGCATGGGGCGCTTTCCGTTGAGCACCACACGATAGAATGCACGACCCTCATGCTTGAGGAATCGTTGACAGGGAACACGCACCCGTCCGCCGTCTGAGAAGCGGAGTACCAGAGTCATCGAGCGCCGTACATCCTGTAACAAGAGAGGACTGCCCACCTCAGCATCTGTTCTCGTAGATATCAAAACACGAGCGCTTGCAGTATGATGTTCAGCTTCATCTGTGCTCTTGTCGTCAACATCATTGCTGCTACAGCTACGCTCGTCCTTCTTCACATCCTTAATATCAATTGACTTGATTGTCGGAAATTCCGGACCGTGCATTTCAAACAGGATAGTTTTACCACGACCATCGCATCGCAAGAATCCACCTTGCACAGGTGCTGACTCCTGTTGCTTGCTAAAATGTGTGATAACACGGTTGAACTTGGAGCGCACTCGGTTCGAGTCTGCCACGTCAATGATGAGGTTACGGTCTCCGTAGTACATAACTTTTCCCATGGTCCGCAGCGCCGCCGTAGCTAAATGAAGTTCTACCTGTGTCGGTTTACCGAATGTCGTTTCCGCCATTGTCTTCGTCGTCTTGGCCAAATTACTAAAGAACAAAAAGTTGTCTTCGTCATCCGACGAGTCTGA
Source organism: Phytophthora litchii (assembly GCA_002812785.1). Lineage (NCBI taxonomy): Eukaryota > Oomycota > Peronosporomycetes > Peronosporales > Peronosporaceae > Phytophthora > Phytophthora litchii. Next base: position 17,476 of record PCFV01000095.1, on the reverse strand, counting down.
ACTACTATCATCTCCTTCGGTATCCGGTTGCAACTGATAGAACGACAAGTACATTTCACCTGGAGTGTTCGACTCTTTCGGTCCAAAGCACCCATTCTTGGTGCTTGGACCAACGCCCATTTTGTTGTTCCAGACTCGTCCGTCTGCATCCACGAGCACCACGACATCTCCATAGCTCACAGGCGTTCCCTCACCCAATCCACAATTGGACAAAATGACGAACGTCGACGGCTTGAACTGTTTAGCTCCACATGGAGCAATAGGGGGGATGCACGCCAATTCATCCTGTTTCTGGGGGTTCTTGGATGCCAGGAATCTCTTGTTGCCTTCAAACGTTCCAACGTAGCCCCCCGTAGCCTCATTTGCTGCGTATTTGCTGCGTGCAAAGAGGCGGATGGTGTCGCCGTAACGAACCGCCACATGGGGCGGCGAGCTCTTGGATATTGTGTCCAGAGGCATGGAGCCTCGCACCGCCACGTCGTGTTGATGATACAGTAGTGGGTTGAAGGTCGGAGCTGTGCGGGTGGCAGAACGAGGACGGATCTCCACAGCAACCGGCGGTGTGTCCATGCTGCTGCTGTCCCCACTGTTGCTGGAGCTGCGGTGGAAGCCGATGGTGATGCCCCCACGTCCGCTGGATGAGCTGTTTCCATCGTCTTCGAGCTTCGTACGTCGCCGTCGAGAGCGCAGCGACACACCGGAGAAGAGCGTGTTGCCGTTGGGCGGCGCGGTCACGCCCTTGACGGCGCCCAGGAGCTGCATCGAAGGTGTCCGCGCTCTGATGCTGAGGATGTCGAGTGCTTGGTCTGGTTGCCTTTTTGCTCTCTCCCTGGTCCGACTCGTTTTTACCGCGGATCAGACTCATTTATCTCAATACATCTCGTATCACCACGGAATTTATTAATTTATTTCAGCACTTGATACTTATTTAAGTATGTGCTGAATGAACTCATAAGAAAAGTAATGCTGGAAGTTTACTTATATATATTAGTTCCTCATTCTGACGGTTTTATGATGTCAGCTTTTTCCTGTGACGTGTGATGCTGTTGTGGCTCCTGAGCGCCCGGCACTGTTGTTGATCGCTACATTTTTCGCAGCTTGGTTGCTGTATCGTTGTTGACTAGTGGCGCAATTGTCTATCAGAACAGGAAACTTGCTAACAATTACTGTTGGATGAATTCCTCAATCAATTTTCATCGTTACCAACAATCGTTGCTGCCAAAAATGTACTACCTACGAGATACTTTGGCCGATTCGTGAGCACATTATTTATCGATTCCTACAGCAGGACGAATAGACAGAAAGCCAGTGGCTTGTTCGTGACGTTGGGTTGAGGATAAAGTGAGCTCTGCTTTCTCTTGTCTACGTATCTGTATGAAAGCTTGGTGTCGTAACGACCTTGTCGGGAACCAATCTCGCTGGCGACGTCACACACGTTTGCCTGTCCATCACGACTAGCAAGTGAAATTGGTCAAAGGAAGTGGATTGCGATCTACAATCGCGAACGATACTATCGAAGCTTCGTCTACATGTTCCGAGTGAGTGGCTATGCTGAATTATCAATGAACGATCCTTCAATGTGTGATACTGTAGTGAGCTGCCCTCGACTTCAATAAAAACTGCGCTAATCGCATACGAGAGTTACTGCCGATCAAAGTTGTGTTTTGTTGATGCTGCAGAAGACTAATCGCATACGAGAGTTACTGCCGATTAAAGTTATGTTTTGTTGATGCTGCAGAAGCCATAACACCACTAACGCACCGTGGTGAGCTGCAGGTTTGCAACGCAAACACTTCTCGCGGAAGAAGGAAGGGGGTGCATGTTCAATCAAACGGGCTCATATCGATAAAATCAAATCACATGTATGGGGTGACTATGCAGGCCAGACAACAGAGCGGATCAAGCTGTTTAGGTCAGTCAGAGAGTCCGCCCGTCATTCGAGCACTCCTACTTCCGGGGCGGCGTCGCCGGACGTTGCGTTCCCAGTCCGTTGTAAGCATAGCGCTGCTTCTTCTCGGCCGGCTTGAGGATCTGGAACGAGCACATGAGCGTCTCATCCACAGACATCATGGCACCAGCATTGTCGAACTCGCCGCAGTAGTTGGGTGCGGAGAACAACGTGACCAGCTGGCGCTTGGCGAAGAATTCATAGCCATCTTCCACCACTTGGTGAGCTCGGCAAATCAAATCAAGGTCGTGGCGCTTCAGGAACTGACTCACGATGTCGGGGCCGAACGTGAATGACACACCGCGGTCGTTCTCTCCCCAGCCCATGATGTCCTTATCGGGGTCAGACCACAGCAAGTCACAGAGCAGACCTGTGTCGGGCACGTCCGTGGGACGCACAAAGCGCTTGATCTGCTCCATCTGACTGAGTTCGGGCGACAGACCACCGTGCATGCAGAAGATCTTCTCATCGACGATAGCAGCCACAGGCAGGCAATTGAAGCAATCCGTGAAAGTCTTCCAGAGCTTGATGTTGTAACGACGCTTGCATTCGTCATAGAAGCCGTAGATCCGGTTGATCGACGCGCACTCGTGGTTTCCACGCAGAATGAAGAAGTTCTCCGGATACTTGATCTTGTAGGCCAAAAGCAGGCAGATGGTCTCCAGACTCTGTTTGCCACGGTCCACGTAATCTCTAGCAAAAAATCATGTCAGACTTCTCCACTCCTCTCAATTTCGAGGCAACAAACAGCAATGCAACAAAGTCCTCTACATTTCTAATCACTCACCCGAGGAACAGATAGTTAGCATCTGGGGGGAAGCCGCCGTACTCGAACAGACGCAGCAGGTCGTAGTACTGGCCGTGGATGTCACCTGCAGAGCGCAATAACAGCGTGAGCGAGCCCGTTTCTTTGAGATTAACCGCCCCTCTCCGTCTGTGATCTCTGAGCGAGTCTATAATTGTAGTTACGCACCGCAGATCTTGATAGGCGCCTCCAATTCCACCAGAATGGGCTGTGCTAGGAACACCTCGCGGGCGTGCAGACACAACCCGCGGATCTCCGTCTCCGTGAGATTCACTTGTTTGCCGGGGCGCGCGCCGCGCACACTCAGCAGCTTCTCGATGATGCTGTCCACGTCAATAGGCTCCAGTCCGGACGACGCCATGGCTCTTGCTTGCTCTTAGCCGTTCCTTCTTCGGTCTGGTGTCCAGTCCCCCCCTTTGCTGGATGTTTCGCCGCGAAGAGCAACCATTGGATGAAAAGGGCGCGGTAAGCACACTGTTTTGACCAATTAACGTCCGCGGAATAGGACAGAAAGTCAGCTGTTTCTGCTATTGCTCCGAGTGCAACATGAAACTTGTCAACTTTTTTTCAACAAACTAAGCTAATGATGATGAGGTGTTGCAAGACCGACAATGCACTGATGCGGTGGTTTGCAAGATCGAATGAAGTTCGTATCGCTCATTCGAATGATGGTTTGCAACCGTGGCACTGCTGGATGGACGCCATCAGTGATCCCTTTCGTCAAGACAACCGTCTGTCGAGTCGACTTGTAGCGATTGAGTCATCGCAGGCGAACGTTGCCTTCGAGTGTTGTCCAGGGCATTACTCCGAGCTCTCCATGGAGCAAACGCATCCTTGACGCTCCGTATATGCAGCCTCGACGAGCTGTCTACCTAAACCATGACAGAGGCGAGAGCCAATGCATCAATCCGGTGTTGCGACAGCGGTTGGCACGAGATCTTTCTTTCTACGCTTGTCAACGGGTGGTTGGTTAGCGGCCGAGGCCGATGCCAACTTGGCACTACCGAGTATTACCAACGGCTCGTGGCGAGATCAACGAGCAAGGATGCAACGTGAAAGTGTCACTGCGGGTAAAGCGTCCGAGTTGCTGCCTTGGCACATGTTGCAGACTTCCAGCAGCACACTGATACAGCCGCTATCGGCCCACGACCGGACGAAGCGCGGCCTCTCCCTGTGTTTTACAATAATCCTGCGTCATCAGATACCCTCGTGTAATTGATGTCGCATGTTCACAGCTTCGCACTCCTTCAGAAACATATACCCTGCGACATCGTATTTCGTGTGTATCCTTATTCACCTGAACAAAGGGAAAGGCGGAGGGGCACACAAGGAGAAAAAGGGGGAAGAGCAAGCACCTCCACACTTGTCGGCGCTTGCAGCCCCAAGCTCGCGCGGATCCTCCTGGTCGCGTCCGTCTCTCATGGTGTACGTAGTGTTGACCACGTTGCCACCACTGTCTCTCACTCACACTGTGTCTTATGCTCACGAACCGCAGGGAAGACAAGAAGCGGAAGCCGTCGCGGGACTTCCCAGCGCACGCGCAGGTGCCTGTGGGCAAAGTGCATCCCAATGGGTCGTCCTCCAAGTGCGTACCTCCGTCTCTATCCCTATCAACGCCACTAACCGTATCCGAACCTTTGACAGAGTGCGCGTGGAGCTCAACACGTCGGCGCCATCTGTGCCGCCCATGCGCGACCCGTTCCACATCCTCAACTTTGACGGAGACGACGGGCTGCCCACTAGTCGCTCCATGCCACGCACAGGCTCTATCATGTCTGTGGATTCGGCCTCCTCCATGTTGTCGGTGGATGAATCGTTCCAGTTTACAGGGGAAGAAGAAGACGAGGAAGACGTGTCCAAGCTGCCCAAAGACCAGCGACCGGCCCAACCTGCAGATGAACGAGAATACTTTGAACGGATGTGGGCTGAGAACTTTAAGAATTCAGAGGCACAGGTCAACAGCACGACGGGATACTTGCCTGTGGGTGCCGCAGGTCGATTGAACCGCATTAAAGGCTTCTCGTTTGCACGGGACCAAGTGTCGCACAAGCTATACGCTGTGTTTCGACTGGAGATCGAGTGCATTGTCAGTGAGAAACAATGGACAATCTATCGGCGGTTCCACGACTTTAAACAGCTTGCGCATCAGTTGAAAAACGAGTCGGTGCGGATTTCAGCAGTGCCTACACGGACGTTGATGCGCTCGTTGGACCCGAACTTCCTGCGCAAACGGCAATTGGAGCTGGACAGGTGGCTTCGTGAAGTATTGATGCTCATTAGTATCGAGAACTGCAAGATTGACACGGACAGATACACCGAGTGCTGCGGAAATCGTGGATTTCATGCAAGTGTGCGCCTTATTCGCCATTTTCTCACGCACAAAGCTAATGAGCCGCCAGTTTTCGAGGAATCGTCCTCGTCGTCTTCAGGATCGAATGTGCTATCGAACTCATCAAGTGGATTCTCGTTTTCAAATTCGGGTTCTGGGCGACCGCCATTGTTTAGTACGTCAGAACAAAAGACCGATTCAGAATCGATGTCGTATGAGGTTGAAGAACGCGGTAGTTCGCGTGGCAGGAGAATTCGCGTCGGGTCGGCTGACCAGGTCTCTACAAGTTCACGTGGTGGCAGAATTCGTGTAGACTCTGCCGATCAGGGTAGTTCTCGTGGTGGTAGAGTACGTGTAGCCTCGGCTGACCATGGGTCTAGTTCGCGTGGTGAAAGGTCTCGTGTGAAATCATTACCGAAAGATGAACCAATGGATGATGGTCGAGACGCACCTTTTAATGCGTCAACAGTGGCTGAGCAGCGACGAAGTGTGATACTTCAGGATGTCGATGACGAAGAGGAAGATTTTGACGATGAAAGCAGTTCTAGACGGCGAAGTAATAAGGTGTCCCTGAAGCATTTCGATGTGTTGCGTATGATCGGTAAGGGGTCGTTTGGTAAGGTGCTGTTAGTGCGAAAGAAGCACTCATCACAGTTGTTTGCCGTCAAGATCCTGAGTAAACCCGCGATCGTGAAGAAGCAGCAAGTGGAGCATACACGAACAGAACGTCGTGTCCTGGCCTCCGTATCACACCCGTTTGTGGTTTGTCTGCACTATGCTTTCCAGACAAAGGACAAATTGTATTTCGTACTTGACTACTGCCCAGGTGGAGACTTGTTTTTCCACCTTAGTCGATGCGGATGCTTCCCCGAAGCTATGGCGAAGTTTTATGCAGCCGAGATTGTTTTAGCGCTCATCCATTTACACGAACAAGGTATCGTATACCGAGACCTCAAACCCGAGAATATTATGCTGGATGTTGATGGCCACGTGAAACTTGCCGACTTCGGGCTGGCCAAGGAGGGTATTACTAGCGAACTCAATGGGACGTATACCATGTGCGGTACGCCCGAGTATTTGCCACCTGAGATTCTTAACCGTGCTGGTCATGGTACAGCTGTGGACTGGTGGAATTTGGGTATGGTGCTTTATGAAATGTTGACTGGAAGACCTCCTTGGTACACGCAAGACCGACAGGAACTGTTCAATCGTCTCCGTGGTGCTGAGCTCGAGTTTCCGCAGGGATTGACGCCTGAGGCTATGAACCTGATTGAAGGTCTGCTCATGCGTGACCCGGCAAAGCGCCTTGGTGCCATTGATGTCCGTGAAATCACCTATCACCCGTTTTTTGCTGAAATCGACTGGAATTTGCTGTACAATCGCCAGGTACAGCCCCTTTATCGCCCGTGTCAGTACACTGACCCTATCGACGCCGCCAATTTCGAAGAGGAGTTTACGAAGTTACCACTTGCCCAGATCGACAGTGCTGGTCTCAGCGTTGCAACTAACGAACTGCAAGGAAGGGGTGGTGACGGAGCTTCTGGTGAAGGAAGAGACCCGACTGACAACATAGCTGCCGCTGCCGAGGCAGCGGGGATTGGAGCAGGTGTGTCAAATGGTATGGCAGTCAGTAGTGGCACGAGTATAAGCAGCAGCGAACGCAACAGTACGCTACGGAACCTTTCGTACACGTTTGCTGGGTTTACGTACGACGGTACTAACCCGTCGCTCGCGCGATCGGGCAGTTTCGCGCGATCATCACGATCAAGTTACATGAACGGCGAATAAGTTGCTTCATGGTTCATACATTATTAATCCAAGAAGCAACAGGAGAAACTACAGTGATGGATGTCATTGCACATTTCGATCCAGCTGATTTTTTCGGATCGAATGCTGAAACAGAATGCTTTGAATGTTCTCTGTTGCATTAACTCATGCTCTGACCAGCATAAGGAGAGAATGAGTCCCAGAGAGTGCGAGAATGTAATTAATCGTCACGTTCTACACGTTCTTATGTAAATGTAGTGTTCCTTGGAGTCTTTAGTTTGTCGATGCAGCAAACTTGGCGCATTCCACAGTGTTTTTCAACAGCATGGCGATCGTCATGGGTCCAATGCCGCCAGGTACAGGCGTGATGGCCGAGACGCGCTCGCTAGCAGCGGCAAAGTCTACATCACCCAAAATCTTGTATCCCTTTTTGCTAGTGGCGTCATCCACATAGCTAATACCAACATCCACGACAACAGCTCCTTCTGCAAGCCAGTCGCCCTTAACTAGCTCGGGTTGTCCAGTGCCAACGAACACCACCTCCGCTTGTCGGACCTTGTCAACCAAGTTCTTCGTTTTCGAGTGACACGTAGTCACAGTGGCGTTAGCAGCCAGTAGCATGAGCGACAGCGGCAGCCCAACAAGCTGTCCACGACCAATGACAACCACGTCCTTGCCCGCGATCTCGACTCCGTTACGGGTCAGAATCTCCAGACAACCAGCAGGTGTGCATGGCTGCAACTGCAGCTCTTTGGTTGCTCCTTCCTCCTTCACCTTGGGTTTCGCTAACCGTGCGAAGTGGTGCGAGTGCAGTCCGTCCACGTCTTTGAGAGGGCTGATGGTCTCCAGCAGCTCCTCCTCATGAGGCTTCAAGTGGTCAGGCAGAGGAAGTTGTAGCAGGACGCCATGGACGTTGTCGTCAGCGTTTAACGACTGGATCAGAGTCTTCAGCTCCTCGAATGCAATGGATTCGGCCAACTCGTGCACTTGTGGCGTGATGCCCACGCGCGTGCAGGCGTTCTTCTTGAGTCGCACATACGTCTTGGAATCCTGATTAGAGCCTACCAGCAGTAGAGCGAGAGTGGGCGTCACACTGAGCGTGGGAATCAGCTCCTTGAGCTCCGTCTCGATCTCTTTGCTGCACACCTTGCCGTCCAGAAGCTTCGCCATGGTAAGAATGAATGGCTGCGTATAATTTATCTATATCTAATGTTACTTCACAATTACTGAAGTAACTAGCCCTGTCGAATTAATTAAAGCGATGATGCTATTGTAGTGCTAAAAGGTGATACCAGTATTACGGTAGTATGTTAGACCTCAATGAGTACGTTCATACTTCAATGCTGTCGATTTCCAATAAACATAACGCGGAGGAGATCTAGAGTGCAATGAAGGTGTCGGCGTTAACCTGACGAAACCCCGATATTTTGCCGTATATTAATGCTATTTTGACAACCGAATGGTGTGCTGTAAAGAGCTGGAGCAACAAGCCAAAAAGTGCCACTGTTGGGGTGCTGAAGCAGCAATGGAAATCACAACATCTCGCCACGAGGAAGTTTTGACATGCGTCACAGCATCAGTGTTGACAGCGTCACTCTAAATGCGATGACAACCCCGCTCCCAAACGACTGCTTCTCCCGGACCAGTTGTGTCCTCCCTCTTGCATGTGCAACCTGTTATGGAGGCGATTCAAGTTGGGTAAAGTGATCAGTCGTCTCGAATCAAAACTCTCCACGGTGACCATGGCTGTGCGGTTGTTGTGCGTAATTGGTAATCAAGTGCTTACGGTGCCCACATTACGCCGGCCAGACTAGTACTTGTTCGTTGGTGGCCAAGCGTATACAACATCGACTCGGCTAGGTTCGCAATTTGCGAACTTGATCGAGTCGCAAATGAATCTCTACGTTCGAGACGACGGCCAGCTGGGATTCAGGCTTACCACGCTTTTCCCCGTTGGGAACTGTTTCAGCGTGTCGTCTCAAGAAAACTCAAGTCGACTACAGCAATCGAGTGAAGCAAATCGCATATCCAATCTTGAAGCCTTGTCTTGCGTTAAAATGTCTTCGCGGTGGAGCTGCTTTTTCCTCCTATACAAACTGCGTTCACTGTGCCATTGCACACAGACAAGCAAGAACTTTAAGATCGCGACGTCATAGTAGTCAGCTAAGCTGCTGAGTTTCGATCTCGTTTACAGTTTGAACAGTCTCGGAAACAGATGCCCCCAATGGTACCCGCTAGTGCCGCGCATAAATCGCATCGTTTCAGCTACCTAAATGGAGAAGAGTGTCTTCAAGATCAGCTTTTCTAGTAAACCATATGCGCGAAGACTTCAAAAGGATCCTCTTCGTAGTGAAAGTCCTTCACCGATCGTTATCGTGTTTTTGTGTGGAATGAAAGCGCTCAGCTCTTTTACATGGACCTGCAACCAGCCCAGCCCACTCCTACCCACTGTCCGCGCGGCAGTCCGTCGGTCGCTTTAATCTCCAGTGCAATTTCTTTCATTATAGTTTTCACCCGAGAAAGCACAAGTATACCTTCTACCTAACTGTTCGAACAGCAAGTGGTCATGTTGCAGCAGCTCGCTCTGATCGCTATCGTCTTCCATTTCCCCAACCATTGGCCACGGCAACATCATTCTGCCTAAACCCCATGGCAATGCCGAGCACCCGTACTACATCGGTGGACCCGCTGGTACCATTGACATGCCCGAGATCATCGGCGATGCTTCTTACGGAGAATACTATCAGGCTGTGGATGACTGGTTCACCAAGAACAAGGTTGCCAGTCTGAAGGAGTATATCACCACCTATGGCACGGGTATCTCCGAGTGTGGCAACACTGAGAAGAAGGGTACGGCTCAACCTGTACCTTCGGATGGATACGCGCAGCATGACACGCTCGGCAACTCGCACCCAGGCCCGTGTGAGATTTGGTGCGATGACACTCGTGTCTTTCACAACACCAACTGTGTGACGAAGTTTTCTGGTGAGTCTCCTGCAAAAATCCCCATTGACGTGAGCACTTGCAAGTCGTCGTCTGAGTTTGTGTTCTACTGGTTGGCACTGCACGCTCAGCCGTGGCAAGTGTACATCAACTGTGTGGCGCTCGACGGTACGTCCGCTGCCAGCTCTTCCAACTCGACCTCAACTACGTCGACGACCACTTCAGCTCCCGCAAAGACTTCCACTCCCGTTGCGACGTCGACAGAAGCTAGTGTAGGTGGCGAGGCATCTGAGGAGACGACTGAAGTCCCCACTACTACTAACGCCCCCGAAACACAAGCTCCTACTCCCACAACTTCAGCTCCATCGACGTCTTCGTCCAAGTGTACCCGTCGCCGCTCGTGAGTAACAGGAACTGAATGAGCTAGTTGTCGGAGATGTAGTGTGAGTGCAGTGATTATAAATGTAAAATGTGTTGTGACGATGTTCCATGTTGGTTGTGCTCCAATTCTCGGCGCGTAACCGTGTCGTATGTGCGCTAAGTAGAACATGATATCATATTCAGCGTTGATCTCGAGATTTCTAGCAGACACTTATCGGAGTTGCAGCGTGAGTGCAGTAGTTTATACCATGATTTTTGTTTTTTGGAAGGCATTTTCAGCGTCGAACCATATACACACTAGCAATCCAGAGACCGGTAACGCCCTCAATCTACCAGTACTGGAACAGTACAAGCTACAAACCCTTTCTTGTTGGCTAGATCTTACTTGTGAAATCACGCTACGGTATATCCAGGTTGTGATTTGAACAAAATCAACCAGCTCTAGTCGGGCCAAGCCATTCAGGCTAATATGCCTGTTCAGGATGCTGAGTTTGAGTTCGATGAGGAGATCGACAGCTTCGTGATGGTGTATTCTGAAGCCGAAAAAAAGATTAGGTTAGAGCTAGTGGTCTATTTTACCCGGACAACTCCATAAAATATCCGACCTCCGACCTACCTAACCCTAAGCAAAGCCAGGTCAAATCGAGGGAGTGTCACCTTTAACTATCACCCAGCCTCACCCCAACGACCCTAGAGATGCAGGTGACAGAACCCTAAGCCCGCTACGGCTCGCAAGTCGAGCCTTCGCTTGCCTCAAGGGCACCGTTGGGTCCTGGGTTTGCATCCGCGTGCTTCGCACACGGCCTGCAAACCGCAGGCATGGTCACTGACATCCACCCCCAGGTTCCGACCAATCAGAGATCCTGATATCGGAATATACTTGAATGGACTATACTGGATATGTGGTCGGATGATTTGCTCAATTTTACTAGAGTTTTGTAATGGTCGCACTTAAGTACGGTCGGATAAGTGATGATATTCTACCATATGAAACTCTATGCCAGCACATCTTGTTTCACTTACAAGTCGCATGTTGGCAAAAGCCAAGATCAACTGTAGTGAGCAGAAGACTCCCGATAGTCCATTCGTTGTTCACATGTACGCTTCGAACGAAGTCAAACTCGGCAGTCTTTTGTTGACGAGCTATTACCCTGCACTACGCATATTGCGCTTCATGCGAGCGCGTCGGTCGCATCTTCGGTGTATCCGGCCGCACTGTACGTCGCTGGTGCAAGTTTTTCAAGTCGAGCGGCCATGTCATGCATGACAAGTACAGTAAGCAGCAGGATGCGTGGCTAGGATTTATAGGTGATTTAACGAGCGCAGTGAGAGGAATTCATGGTTTGTCTTCCTTTTGCTCGTTCTACAAAGAAGTATCGCCACGGGTCGCACCGTAATAGGCCTCTTCAATTCGAGCTGGTGCTATGCGGCAGGTGCCCTGTATCGTGTAAACACACTAGCCTTGGCACTAAGGATGTCGTGCGTTTAACTAAATAATCCAGTAAAAGCACTACTTTTTCTAGATCAGTCGCCAACCGAAGAATTCAGGAGGACCACCAAGAATATTGGACCAAACCACCAATAGTGTTTGACTAGATTGGGCATGCCTTACAATTTGGGCCGATAGACATTGCTCATACTGATGCCTATGTTGCTCTACGAGTGAACGCGGCAGCAATTGCAGATCCTTAGCAAGTAATGTTAGTCTTCAACTCGCGTCGGTGGTCACTGAGATCACTAAGTGGGAATCATGGACGGTAGCGATTCTGTCGATATATCTGAGTAGACTGCCGACCGGGGCGAATACAAGCGCGATGAGTACATCACATCAGCCCTTGCTTCAGACCTAGTTCAATCGATGTTAGAACTCAACGACAATTTCACGCAGACTCGGGTTCAGTCGAAGTCTTTCGCGGTGTTTCGCAATGCTAATTTGAATAAACCAGACCCAAATAAGTGCAGGCTTCGAGCAGATGTCCAATACTCGGAATAACACCCTCTGCTACGCCACAGCAAATGTCCTCGTCATCCTACTAAACGCACCATTGAATCTAAGAAGTAAAATAGAACGCACAGGCGATACAGATAGCTCCATACTACCTGTTACCGATTGTCGTGTGACATTGTTCAGACTACCGCTGTGGCATGTTGCATATTGTTTGTGTGAGAGATAAACAAATGAGCAGTAGGAAAGATGAAAGCCCAGAAGCAGGGTGTAGTGTACGTCGAGATGTCGAACATTTCGTATCTACATCCACAGTTCAGCCGCGCTCGTCTCCAAATGCACAGAATGTGACTGGCTTCATTGCAAGTCTTGGTGCTTATTTTGCATTCATTGTTGATGATGTACCTTCACTCTTTGTGTTCTCGTGCTTTTGTTGTTGTTTCGGTCAATTTTTTGTCTTGGGGGTTACTGTGAATTCTTTGGTTGGTGACGTTTTCGCGTTCATTGTTGGTGTTTTGGTCAACATTCTTGGTGTTTACAGGATTATCAAAACCCGGTGCTCTTCGTGTTCTGCCGACTTTACCAATTCGGATTTCTGTTCTGATTAAACAGCTTCCACCTTGCCCTTTTCCTAATGGTACTTCCAATTAACGCCCGATTTTGGAAGGACAAAGCCTTCAACGATCTCAATACACAAAATACAGACAGGTGTACGTTTTATCGCGTGCAGCATTGCCTCCGGATCAGACTATTTGGTGCTTTGTATTATCGTAAACAGCATATGGAGTCCCAGAATGTATGGCAGGATACAGGACTGATCTCGGATCAGCTTTAGTGCTTTTGCGATACACAGATTGTGTAACCCAGCACCACTGCTCATTCAACCGCGATGACGTCGGCTGGATTGCGATATACATTCCCAACACTATTAAAGTAAAGACCAACGAGTGAGCGTCGTTGCAGGTTGCCGATTCAAGGACATCTACAATGAACAATGCCAGTTAGCAGAATCTTTGGGTAATTGTACCAGGACGAGCTCCCTACGTGTTTTCAGATGCTGGTTTGATACCTGGATTGATTTGACTCAATTTGATTCCCTCAGTTTTGATGTTAACTTTTGTTTTCGCAGTTTGCTGTCAGCTGCGTAACACTTCACTGAAGTCTTCAAGGCTTTGTACTACAGCAACAGTACACTACAAGTACAGTAAACAGGATCATTTTGGGTGATCATCACATGTTATCGCAATATAGAAACTGATCAAATGTTACAGAAATGAAAGAGCACATAATTAACATCCCGTAACTAGTAATATCAGGGAATCTTGTAATGCTAATAGTCGGGATATCGAGAGGTTCTCGTTTACAAAAAAACTGATCTGTTTTCTCCAGGAGCAACGAGACCAGCTTTGCAGGTTCCCATCTGCATCCATGGTTATCAAGCTTCGATCTGCACCAAGGCTTTTGAGCAGCACACGCGCACCACCCAAGAAGGGTTTACTTTAATCATGTTCAGTGTTCATTACAGCTTTTGACTGTGAGCGCTCAAGTCCTTCTCCCTACCGTACGAAAAGTGATCATGTTAAAGCAGCTTGTTTTCGCCTCCGCGCTCTTCCAGGCCACCTTCATCTCTCGAACGGCCGGTCACGGCAACATTTACGATCCTAAGCCCGAAGGTACCGGTGGTGACTACAAGTTCTATTTCGGTGGGCCCGCTGGTAGCCTTGACATGCCAGAACTGGTTGGTAAATCCAACTATGGAGAGTATTATAAGGGTGTGAACGCTTGGTTCACCAAGAACAACGTCGATAGTTTGAAGGACTTCGTTACCACGTACATGCCGGACGTCGCCGAGTGCGGAAATACCAAGAAGAACGGCACTCCTCAGCCCGTGCCCTCCGATGGCTATGTGAAGCATGACACACTCGGCAGCTCGCACCCTGGACCATGCGAGATATGGTGTGATAACACGCGTGTGTTTCATGACGTCAACTGCGCCGGTAAATTTGCTGGTCAAGTACCCACGAAGATCCCCATTGATGTGAGCACCTGTAAGTCCTCTTCCGAATTGGTGTTCTACTGGCTAGCACTGCATGCGCAACCGTGGCAAATCTACATCAATTGTGTGGCATTGGATGGGGCAACTGCTGGTGGTTCCAAATCAACCTCAACTAAGAAGACTAAGACTAAAATTAAGACTACAAAAGCACCAGTGAGTAAAGCAAAGGGAACAAGTGTGGCTGGAGAAGCGGACGAGGAAGAAACTACGGAGGCCCCTATTGCCGACCAGGTTGCGACGGTTGCACCCTACCAGGAAGACCCAATTACGACACCACCGTCAACCTCGTCATCCAAATGCCTCCGTCGCCGCTCGTAAGGCTGGACAAGAATGATTGTTGGTTTATGTCTGATGTTGAATATCAACTGAGTACGTTAAAACATTCCTACTTTGTACGTTATAATACTTCGTAATATCCACATACAGTAGTTATATATATGCACATTACAGCCATAGAGGCATCGTTATGTAAACTCACCGGTTTTTTTACTATCCCTCGCCTAGACTGTTGTAGATTAGCCACCTTATACAGTACTAATCCCATCGCCATTTATGGATAAACCACCAAGGTAGGATTAGAAAAAAGCTAAAACTGTGACCCTGAAACATTTTCCAAAGAAATTTGTTGAGTTTCGACCACAGATGTGTGGGTATCTAGATTGATACAAGTATACACAGGCATTTAAACTGTAGCTGCATGCGGAATAATGCTGTCAAATATCAAATCCCTATAAAGAGAAGTAGATGTTTTATATGCTTGTTATTGTACAGGTATTACTTTGTGTTTACAACCTCTGCGTGAGGCACTGCCCTCGATTACCGGATCAGATAACATCAGATCGCTAGAATTTCAAGGAGGAAGGCAGATTCGCGAGGATGGCTCTTAAACGCTAAGTGGCCGCCAGCAGTTCGAATGGATGGCGGGTCACCCGTACAGCTCTTTTTTGTATTTCACTATTTTAATAGAACTTGTATTTTTTAATTACAAATTTAGGTGAAATACTCACTATTTGTCAGATTTTTACTAACCCTGAAAAATTTGTACGTCCTGTCATTTTGAGTGCTAAAAGGACCATATTATAGTCCGATGGACTATAATATCATCTAAACATGATATCATTATCAGTTTATTTAGGGAATATAAAACTCGAGGCGCCACAAAACAAGTTCACTGTTGTTCTATCAAAACGAAAACATGCGTTCTTAGCAACTATACTTTCTAAGATATTATAATGTTTTGGAGGATATTCCTGGCCTTCGGTACTTTGGCGGAATCGTGAGTCAAGCAAAAGGTAGGAGCGAAGGACACAGGTAGTAATGACGACTTCACGTACGAACATCAATCAAAGTGCTTAATTCTGGGATAAAGAGTACACAAGTCTTACTCACAGACCTGTGCCGTAACATACTATTATCGCTACTGTTCACCTAGTTGGGGACTACAGCACCAAGGTTCTTCCAAGTCATGCCGGCGAAGTAGTCCTTGGACTTGATGGACCTGGTAATGAGGTTGCCCATGACCACACCGCCCATGACAGGCAGCTGTGACACACCACCGTTCGGGCCCAGCGGTAGCATCGTGCCCACCACCTCCACCTTGGGGAACGCCTTGCTCACGTTTGTCTGCGTCTTGCGCACCACTAGTGCCAGCTCGGCACCCAGGTGTTTGCCCTGCAGACCGGCGTAGAACATGCGCTTAGGCGCCGGGTTGTTGCTCGCATCCCCCAGAGCATAAATGTTCGAGTACTGGTCGCTGTCCAGCTGCAGTTTGTTGTTCACCTTGATGAAACCCTCGGGTGTGACCAGGTTCGCATCCAGCTTCTGGATGAGCTCCGTCGTGGGGCTAAAGCCACCGCACAGTAGTTGCACGTCCGATTCGATCTCCGTTCCCTCGTCTGTGCGCAATGTGCGCTTCTCGAAGCTGTTGCCTGCCAGGCGCTCCGTCAGGCGCTCGCCCACCACCACCTTAACGCCCAGACGCTTGAGGTACGTGGACAGCTTGGTGCGGAACTTGTCGCGCACGTCGTCATTAGCTACCAGCTTCTCCTTTCCTTCGAGGATCGTGACGGTCTTGTTCGGATATTTGACCTTGATTTCGCCAGCCACCTCAACACCCACGGCGCCACCGCCTACGATGAGCACGCTGTTGGCAGTCTTGACCTGCTCCCGCACCTCGGCTAGCTTCGCCTCCGTGGTGGAGCGCTTGAAGTTGTTCTTGGGCTGCTTGATGGGCACCGTGTACGTGCTACCTGTGGCCACCACCAGGTAGTCGTAGCTCAGGCTCTTGACAGGACCAGCCAGCAGGTCGCCGTCCTCGTCGATGGACGCGTACTCGACCTCGTTGGCCCCCGGTACGATGCGCGTCACGACGGCGCGCTGGATCTTGACGAACGCCTTGGCCGACGGCGGGATCACACTGTCGTACGGCACGAAGAGCTTGTTGGTGTAGCTGGCATCCACGACGGCACGCGGTGTGCCCACGGCGTGGTAGAAGTACTTGCTCTTCTCAAGCACGAGCACCTCGGTGTCATCCTTGGCCGTGAGGTCGGCCGCCAGAGTCTGGGCTACAGCGATGCCCGCGGGACCGCCACCGACAATGAGGATACGAGGCATGGATGGATAGGAAACTAACTTGACGCTTGGAGTGGTGTTGTCGCTGCTGCACTTGCGGTGCACTGAGGACGTTGGAGAATGAGAGGCCGCGTGATGGCCTTGCTGTCAGGTCGCCTTCACGCACTGTCGGCATTCGGTGCAAGATCGGGCAAGTCGCTGCATGTCGCACGGTAAAAATAGTATCAGCCAATCACCGCGGCGGTACTGACACGTCACGGACGATATCTACGCAATCGGCGCTGCGTGAACATGTCACCTCCGATACCGAATAAACTTGATAATGTTTTGTATATGTTTTAAATCGGGTTATTTGGTATCAAAGATATATTTGTATGATAATAACATCTGATCTTGAAAAGATAATGGATTGTATCTTTATGATACAGGATATCGAATTAAGCAGGCTCATGATAACACCATAAATCGTCGTGCCATAATCGACCTGCTGAGGCTCAATTTGAGCAGGGCGGTTGTGCTGCTGCGAGGTTCACGCGAGACGCTTACTCAAGCAGTATGCACGAGCTATGAGGCTGTGTTCTGGAGGCGTAACGAGGGGCTCTTGTGGCTATTGGCACTAAAGATGGAGGGTATTCTTCTGAAAGAAATGTTGAAATCACCGGTCTTGGCCTGGTAGATGTAAAACTCATTGATTTCCATGACGGCTAGATTGGATTGCGTTCTGCTCTTTA
>PCFV01000094.1:0-68184 GCA_002812785.1 Phytophthora litchii | reverse complement strand
TTCTGATTTCGTCAGATACAGCCGTCGACA
This sequence comes from Phytophthora litchii, assembly GCA_002812785.1. Taxonomy (NCBI): domain Eukaryota; phylum Oomycota; class Peronosporomycetes; order Peronosporales; family Peronosporaceae; genus Phytophthora; species Phytophthora litchii. The sequence goes on along the minus strand of PCFV01000094.1, from coordinate 68,154 downwards.
GTGCCCCCACGGTGTCGATTACAAAGTGAATCACAGAGCGCACCCCACGGTGAGGCTGTCGTTTCAGAGTGGTTTCATTGGCGTTCTTCACTGTTTGAGGCTCACGCCGTTTGCAAAGGTATTGCTGCTGTGCAGGTGCAGTCCAATTGCGGAATTGGAAGGCATATGAAGGCATATGAAAGATCCATACGCTTCCGGCCGACCAAACCGACCGACCTTCGCAACAGCCTCTTTCTGTAACGTCAAGGAGTGTTAAGCGACAGGGCACCTGAATCGTGTTCTTGGCCCACAGACCGACCCTCCGCCACGCTGAAGAACGCCATATTGTGCGCAAGTGTCAACGATTTGTGAACACGACCGACCGATTCAGAAGAAAAAGATTCAACTGGTCTATCAGTCAGCCAACCTCTGTTTTAAAAAACAAACACTTCAGTGGCCAAGACGAACACTGTCATCTGTGCAGCAGCAGCCAGCCAACCCTGTCGAGAAGCACTAACAAGCACTTCAGTGATAATACGAAGACTGTCCCAGCGTCACTTTCAGTGGCCAAGAAGGCAGCTCGTCCCAAACGCGCACTTGTCTGTTGTTGACTGTTACAAGTACAAATTTACTGCCACTCTGCGCTGCCCAATCAGGAGCCGCTGACGAAACACAACACGGCCGCCCTCCGTCACAACGCAATCTGCCAGCTTCAACACACGGCGATCGATCGATCATAATAGCCACTCTAGACCACCCTAGACCACTGAGACCATGAACCAGGGCTGCAACGCCACCGTATTCGAGCACGAGCTGGCCGCCTTCGCACTACCGGCCGGTCTGGACCGCTCGCCACCGCGCTGCATCGACTCCCCCAACGCCGAGAGCCGCTGGATGGACGACAGCATCGACGCACTCGGACTCACTACACCTGTACTGGCCCTCGACGCCTCGGACGTCATGTTGCTCCCCGAGCCGAACGACTACACGCCTGCATCCAGTAGTTATAGCAGCAGCAGCTGGAGAGCCACACTGCGTGGCAGGAGCAAGTGCAGCGGAGGCGCTTCTAGCTCGATTATGTCGCCCAAGACGCACCGCCACCACTCCAAGAAGGTCTCACGCAAGCAAGTGCTCGAGCTGCAGACCATGGTCAACACCATGCAGATGCAAGTGGACAGCGCTGCCACCCAGATCCAGCATCTCGCGCAGCTCGTGGGTGAAGTTGCCCACCAGCACCAGCAGGAACAGGAATACTTCCGGAGGCAGCAACTACTTTTCGAAGAACACGTGATAGACATGGACATCGGTACGCAGCAGCGTCATTTACGTGCGCAGGTAGAGCAGTTTGAACGAGAGCAGTTTGAGCGAGAGCAACGGCAGCAGTATGATTGTCCGTAGCCTTCGCCACTGTCTGGACACGAGGCGTGCAGATACTAGGTCCTGCTTGTGTCCTGGAAAGCGATGGGTGAGCTATGAGATGCTCCATTCCTTCGTCTAGTGGTCGTCGCATTATGGTCGACGCTCTCGATATCAGAGTTGTCTGTTGGGGCGTGTCACGCCTCAAGTGCCACGAGGTTACTACTGAACCTTTTGATCCGATTCGTTTACAACCTTCTCTGCAATCGAAACCAAGTTGGTATTCGCCAGAGTGGTTGTACTTCATTCGAAGTCCCAGTAATCGCGAAATTGGTTTTCGTTTCCTCATATAAACTGAACTCGTTGATTGAGTACGCGTCATGTTCTCTTTTCCTTATGCATACTCAAAACCTGTATCTAGATTGAAGCTTATGCGCCGATGGAGCCGAGTTGGTGCAAGAATGCCTCAGGGTTTAGCAGCTCTGTGCAGCCGTACCAGATCGATCGAGGATTCTGTTGCCCCTTGGCGTACGCCAACAGGTTTTGATATTCGTTGTAGTTGCCACCGCCGATCATAAATACCATCACCTCACGGAAAGGAGATCGTTGGCGGGGCACATTGCCGTTGACCTTGATCTGCAAAGCAAACAATAACATGAGAAACAAGCTACAGGCCCATTAACCAATTACACCAGACATCGTACCTTCGGGTCCAAATACAAAAAGCTCTCGTCCTCTGTATTCGGCTTCATCTCGCAAATGGCATCCGTAACACGCGTGACATGCAGCTTCTTGTTCTCAGGCAAAAAGTTTTTGAAACTCGCAGCAGCTTGAGCCAGGAATCCCTGGGCTAGGCCTTTGAACTTGCTCATATTGACACCTCCATCAGGTCCTGTACCACTCTCAGACTGCAGACTTGCGCCAACACTAGCACGACGTTGAAAGGTTGAGTGCTTTCGGAGAAACTTCCATGCTAGCATATATGCTTCCGGCTGCTCTGAAGCTGCAGCGTACTGTTGGTAAGCGTTCTCGATTCCATGCTAGCATATATGCTTCCGGCTGTTCTGAAGCTGCAGCGCACTGTTGGTAAGCGTTCTCGAACTCAGACATTTCTGCACCGCTCGCGCCACTCGATAGGAAATAAATCATGAGCAGGCGCATTTTATCTGCCAAGGTGCCCATTTCCGTGTTCGACAATAGCTGCAACACTTCAGCCTTATCAACGTGCGAGCCATCGATGAGCTTTTGCTCGAGCATAGAATAGGACGGAATGTGGCGCTTAGTAACACCCTCAAAAGCAGCGTGGAAGATGTTGGTATGAACCTCCAGCATTTTCTTCTTCTCCACAAGAGCCGGCAATGTATCAACTGCAGCCACTAGATCCTTGGTGCCATTCATCAGCGCGTCACTACCACCTGTCTGTGCTCGAATTTGCTCCTCTTTCCGCGTGACTTGTTTCATTTCCTCTTCATTTGCGTCAATAGCATCCGGAAACAGACTACCAGCATGTGTTTCAAAGAATTTGTCACTCGTCACGTCCAGGTCATACGTGCGCTCCACCGAGCGACCATCGTCACCACCTTCATCTCCTCCAGAGGTCTTCACCGTTACCTTGATGCGATTCATCTGAATTGACAGAATGTCGTCCACTAGTGCCTGGTATGTCGAAGGGTGATATAAACTCGAAGCAATATCTTCGTTGCGATCCATAATGATCAAAACCGGACGCTAAGCAACAGCACAAACACAAACAAAGCGATTAGTGATACATTTTTTAACTTCATTCACGCAGCTGATAAATACCTGAAAGTTGGAGTTGTTCTCAGAGAACACGCCATTCCTCACATTCTGCATGCAAACAACCACAAAACAACAACAATTATATAGTGCTTTGACCCTGAAAGTACAGTAGCGCCAGTACCAGATGATCACGAATCGTCGAGCTAAGTTGTTCCGCCACCATCCTCGACGGTCCATCATTGTTTGGACAACGAATGACCGGCACCCTTCCGCTCGTAGCAAGCACGGAAAAGAGGCCCTTGACAATGGCACTCATGGACTGCTCTATCTGCACATCCGCCACATTCGGGTCGTTGTATGCTCGGTAGCTTTCAGGCAGGTTTAGTGAGAATAAACTCGGCTCAAGCGACACGAAGTTCGTGTATTGGTCGTACACCTTGGCAATCTGCAAACACAACATCATTTAAAATCAATTTACCACTCTTCACCAACCCCCACGACCACACATACCATATTTGTGCAACCAGCTTCCACCGAAGCGCGAGCCAGATATTCAAGCGACTCTCGACTCAATGGGTAGGCGAAATTGAGATGTGCCGAGCTGTACAGCTCCTTGGAGCAGTCTGAGACGATGCGTTCCAAGTTCTCTCGCGTTGGTTCAACAAAGTAGATGGCCGGAACGTCTGGGATAGCGTCACGCTCTGTATCCAGTAGCATGTGAAGCGTGACACCCTTCTTGCGTAGCTCGTGCAGCTTGAGAATGGGCGAGATAATATCGCGACAAAACTTGTCGTAGATCAACACTTTCCATTGGTCACCCCAGCGATCACTGTAGAAAACAGAAAACAGTAGGAGATAGTGACTAGGAGTTTATTTTGTTATTTGTATGCGTCGAATGGAACGTACACAGAGCCCTGAGCCGTATCCGCGAAGCCACCAGCGCTCTCCGAGTTAAAGTCCAGCATACGCAGCAGGTTCACTATGGATATACAGAGAGTTTTAGACGTGAGAAGGAAGACAATATAATAAAGAGCAAGTCCTAGATGACGAGAGCTTACCTCGCTGCTTCTCCTGAAGCGACTGCGTCGCTGCCGAGGTCATCGTCGTCGAGCTGGACACGTATATGTCGGCAGTGAAGATTTTTAAATAATTTCTACTAAGTACGCATCGTACCTAGTGGAATAAGGTAGCGCACTATTCAGTTTTAGAATTTGAAAACATTTAAATTAAAATAAAACCCTCATATATTTAGCATAACATTAAAGTCGATCAGCGCCATTATACTCTAGCACCTCAAAATCCAGTCCGCGTTCATGTTGCCTTCGTCGGCGTGATCAAAATGTTCACGTGCAGAGTGACATAGCTGAGCTCAGACGCACTGTTTCCTCGACAGCTGAGACTTTCTTGAGCGTTGTCTCTAGCATTTCTGCCACTTTCGAGTACATGGCGTTGTCCTGCTCGGCGGCAGGGTTGCTACCCGTGCTGCATTTGCTGGCAGTAGTCGCGTCGACGGTGCTCCTGAAGCGAAGCTTGCACGTGCCCTTGGAGTGCTTTAAGAAACGCATGATGGAAGCAAATGCCGTGTTCACCACCGACGCGCCGTTGATGTTCACCAGCACGTCACCCACAGCAAGCGATTCCACGCCCAGAACGTCACTGCGAGACGAGAAACCTTTTATCCTGGCACCCATCTCTTTGACCGCTGGCTCGAGGACGATACCGAATCGGTCACTCGGGTTCCACAACACTGACGTCAGTCCTTCCCCACCGTGGTTGCCGCTGGAAGAAAATGCACTCGAAAACGAGCTGCGATACGTCGTTGTACTTGATGACGACGTGCTGTTCACACGAATGTCCATACTCAGCTGATGAAGTTGAGAAAGTAGTTCTTTGAGTTGCAAGGAAATAGTGCTCGAGTCCACAGGACCCACGGTGTCCAACGACCGTGTCGAGGTCATCATGGATGACGTTTTCATGAGTATCGGGATATCGCCATCCTCGCTTTGGTTTTCGACGCTGCTGACACTCGTGAGATCGTCCGCGGACGAAGTTGACCGCATCTTAGTGGAGGACTGCAGCGCTCGTGCGCCGGCCTTGCGGATGAGGTCGATAGTGAAGCTCGGTAAGTTGTTTGCGATGGCTAAGTCCACAGGGTAGCGTCCATTTCCGTCTTTGGCCAGAGTCGCCTGCGGGTTCGCGTCCAGCAGCGCAGTGACCAACAGCCCAGGCGCTTTCGCTTTGATGGCTACGTGCAATGGCAACATACCCGAAAGATTTTCGAGCTTACAGGCGTCAGGGAACGCGCGTGTAAGCGCCGAGATGACGTCGAGACTCACTGAGGGTTCCGTGCAGGCCCAGTGCAGCGGCAGCATGCCGAAGTCGTCTTGCGCTTGCGCGAGCGCCGGGTTCAGCGCCACGAGCAACAGCACCTCGTCCCAGTGTCCTTGCTCCGAGAGCTCCAATACACGCTTCCGGTTGGCGTCCATGGTGCTACAGCGCGTGCGTCTCTGTCCTCCTACGCGAAGGAGGAAATCAAACTGACCGCCGCATCTGTGCTGAACCTCGCATTGTAGGTGGCTCTTAGGGCTCCCAGTGACTTGGCAAATGTATGCGGGGCGGATCAAAGTCTGGTCCCACTCTTGTAACTTGCAAGCCAATATTTTGACGCGCCATAATCGTAATCAGACAGGATTCTCCACTCCTTCTGCTCGCGAGGGATCATGGAGTTTAAGTGTGCCATTGCGCGTGTCTTTCGTCTCGCGTGCAGAGCTCCATGCGCCTTTCACCACACAGAGTATATGCAAAATCGACGTCTTGCACGGCTTGATCCGGCACCTTGATACGGCACTTTGATCCGCTCTTTGCAGCTGACAACTGAGGCGTCAAATCTGCGACAGCTACTCGAGTTTGACTTGGAAATCCACGTCGGTGCTCAGCATCTCCGCAATATTCGCCGAGAACGCCGTGGGCGCTGGCAGTAGTGGCTGGCATGGACACACACATTGGTTGGCATGGGCTTGGCATTACGTAGCGATCTTCCATGACGCTTCAGCTTCCGGACTTTTTACGCAAATCACCTTTTTACGAAAGTGTAATTACGCCTGCACTGACGAATCACAGACGAGCACGGGATAACCAGTCGTTGTTCACTTGACACAGCGAAGTCTTTGCCTCATTTTCATATCTGAGCTTGCGTTGCAAGGTGCCGGCCCTCGCTGTCGTTAGTGTCCCATTGAGCAAATGATAATTCTTAATCAGCTACTCTGAAAGAGGTTTAGTCGCCTCGCTAAAGGCATGTTAGATAACGGTTTATGATGCTCACACTTCAATGCATATTCGTTGTGTCGACAGCGAAAATAGTTTGTTACCTTAGTGATCAGTAGCGAGGAACGAACAATCACAGGCGTGCTTTCAATGAGCTAGTACCACACCAGTCTGGCCGCCAAAGAGGAAACCCGTTCGACAGCGACGAACAGACCCACTTTCGCCACTTCGACACAATAGACAACACGTCATGAGCGCTGGCGCGGCTTGTGCTGGCAATGCCAGTCTGGCACGACACCCTGTCGCTCCACTTGTCCAAAGGTGTCAACTCCAGGTGCCGGACTGTCAAGTGATGTCCTGTCAGATATGTCAGACAACGACTGTTGCTGCACGTCGTGTTGCAGCCTGCAGCAGCAGCGAGCGCCGTAAGCACCGCCGCCAGCACAATCGCGCAGAGGCCTCTGCAGATGCATCGCGCTTCCTCCCATTCCAACAACGGACACATCCAAGTGAGGTACTGGCGTGAGCGAGCTGAAATTTTTGGTGCTCGCGGAAAATTTTTCTGAAACCTAGTCCTCGCCAGCTCCCACTACAGTAGCAAAACGTACTTCGGATCGCATTCGATTCATTCGATTACACAGGTTATCAATGAAAGGGTCTCTGTAACAAGCTAATTTGTATCAGGTGTTAATTTCAAATATCATCTGTTGAAGGATATTATGTATATCATGCTTCAAGTTGACGTGTGCGACTGTAAATCGGCCAGTGGCTACTTTTGGCAAAAAACGCGTCGGACGCACTTGAGCCTCGCGCGATGGCAAAAGCAAATAAGACTGGAACGAGGCGGGCGCAGGTGTAGGCAGACACGCAGGGTAGGCAGCGCAGGCCATGAAACGCGAACGATCCCCGAGCTACCCCTCCCTCCCGTGTTTGAACAGCGGCCGCAGCGTCGCGGTCTGTAGACCGCATCAGGGCCATGTCATGGTGCACAAGCGCCTCCGCGGGCGAGGCCCCTCGTCCTTCAGCAAGCCGGGACGCAGTGGAAATGGATCCATCATCAGCAACAACTACAGTAACAATAACAGCAGCAGCAACAGTGCCGCAATCTACCAGTCGACGCCGATCACGCCGACTTCGACGGCAGCATCGCCACCCGCGACAATGATGCAGTTAGCCGATTTCTTTGTGGACCCGTCGGCCGTGGCACCGTCCGAGGCTGTAAGTCTGGCTGAGGAGATGGCCGCGGACTTCTACAGCGAGGTCTCGATCATGTACGACATGTTGTCGGACATCAAGACGCCCACGGCTGAGGGTCGCGCTGTGGACGAACTCATGAGGCGCATGAACGGCGTATTAAGTGCCGACAACAACGGACATGGTGTGGAAGGTGGAAGTTTGCCAACGCAGATCGCCAATGTGCGAGGACTCTACAACGGTCTCATTCGCGTGTTTATCTTCCTGTACCAGCGGTACTACCGCACCTTCGTGCTGTTGGAGGTGAGCGAGCTGTTGGCTGCGAGCTGGCAGCGCTTGCTCGCTTTCGTGGTCGAGTACCGCATCTTGGATGACATGTTCGTCCGCAAAGTGTACGATCACGTCACGCAGATCGTCAGCTCCTACTGATAGACGTCGACCTCGCAAGCAGGTCTTCATGCAGCAGTGTCCAGTCCAGTGGTGTCAATAGTGTGCAGGCAGACTCAGTTGCTTCTCCGGCCTCAAGTATAAAATAAAGCTCTGTTATCATTATCTTTGCCATCAAATGCTGTATCCCACTACACCATGAACCAAGCAGAAGATGTCTCGTCAAGAGATACTCGCGCAAATGCGGTGCAACTGTGACATTCTCTTTAGTGGCTATTTCGGCCATACACATTTTCAGTCAAAAAGAGTGATGGTCTTTGCTCTATACAGCAACTTGACCAGTCCGCATTCCGTGGCATAAGAGAGGAAGCAGAAGGCGCTATGGCGTTGATCTGCGGCGCGTTCCGGCAGCTTACGAGTGCGTGCGTGTCGTCGGCCGAGTCTCCTCCTGCGCTGAAGATCGGACAGTCCTCCCTGTCGTCGTCGCGCGAGCTGGCGCTGTTCTCGGCGCCTAATGGCGCGCCTCTGACACTCACAGGCCCCGCCACGTGCATCGCGCGCAACAGCCGCGCGGGGATCGGGGGATACACATCGCTAGACCAGTTCACGCGCTCCGTGGAGAAGATCACGACGCTGCAAGTGGCCAGATTGAGTGCGGGCGAGCGCCTTGGCAGTATGTTCAGCTCCATGGATGCATTATTAGGCGTACAGCTCGTCGCCTCGTCACGTCGGGGCTTTCGCGTTTGTGTGAACTTCGTGTTACCAGGTAGCGACGCCGAGGCACTTGGTATCAATCCCGCGGCGCTGGTGGTCGCTATAAATGGCAAATCGATGCGCGGCGTGAGTCTGCCGCGCGTGCTGGGAACTATATGTCGCGCGCTAAACTCTAAAGAAGACAGGAGAGATGGTGCTGCAACTATTGAAGTACCGGATATTGGTGAATATGTTGAGATCGACTTGGCACAGCGAGAAGATGAGATGAACGTGGACCGCAATCCATTTGCACTGACCCAGTTTCCGTCACCACAGGGTCAGCATCTACCTGGCGTGAAACAATTCAGAGACGGATGTGAAGTGAATACGAGTCAGGAGCCTATGCAGATTCAGGAACAGAGTTCGCCTGCAATGGGAAGACAGAGATCGAGGTCATTCAAACACTTTTGGATGTCAGACAGGTCCAGCAAAGCCTGTTATGAATGTGAACAGTTATTCACGTTTTTTAGACGGAGACACCATTGTCGCTCATGTGGACAGATCTTCTGTGCGAATTGTTGTGCGAGATTGCCCCAGTCGTTTGGAGGCAACAAAGTTGACGAGTCAATTGAGAGATTGAAGAAACAATTAGTGTGCCACACGTGTCACAGACAACTACGAGAGGGATTGCAAATGGAACTGACAGGTGCTAAATTCGATGAGGGCCCCCAGAAATCAACAAATTCTTCGTCTGCACACACACTACTGCTCATGCCACAACATATTGCCGAAGCTATGGAACGCTCGACGTCTGATTCCTCCAATTACAAGCAGTTGGACAAGCCAGAACTGTTTGACAAAGACGACATCACCGATGATATGCGTGTGAGCGAGCCGCCAGAAAAGTCTCGGCCTCCTGTATTGTTTAGCATGTTTCCTAAGGTACAGATTGTTGCAAGTGCGCAGCATCTTGCTCACCAACCTCATTTGCATGAACTGACCAAGGAGGTAAAGCAAACTGTCCAAGGGGCTGGTCGCAGACTGAGGACATTTAGTGAGCCACAGATCTTGTTTGAGCGAAAGGATGCTCAGCACGTATCCCGCAAATTAAAGCGCTGCAACAGCCAGGCTGATTTAGGCAACCCAAGTAACCATCGTTGGAGTGAGGCTGAGTTTAAGCGTCTTGTCGCTGAGTCTAATGCGCAAGCACGGCTTGCTGGTGCATTCCCTCCCACCTCGAATGCTATGACAACTCGTCCGAAGGCTTTGTCAGCGTTGTTTGACACTGCACGCTTTGGTAGCGCTGTTCGGTGGAGCCCATTTGGCCCTGACAAACTAGCAACGAAGGATATCGGCATCCTTGCCATGGTTGGATTGTCCAGGGATGTTCGTAACGAATCAGAAGAACCTGAGCGAATCTGTAGGAGGGAAGCAGCCATGGAGCAAATGTCAAAAGATGCCCGTGATCGCATTGAAGAGCGCATATTCCATTTGCTGGACAGCTCTCCAGCAGTTTCACAGCTGTTCATGGTCGAGCAGCATCGGTGGATGCAGATTATCAACCTGTTCGCTCATCGAGCTGCGCTTACTGTCTCGTGTGAGCCTGACTATGGTGATTTATTGGACATTATGCAGTATGTCCGTATCCAATGTCTGGATGGAGGCCGCGTGCAAGACAGTTTCTTCATTGACGGTGTCCTCGTCCACAAAAGCCTTGCCCGCAAGGGAATGAGAAGCGATGTTCTGAACCCGCGTATTCTGTTGATCGCTTCGGCCTTAGATTACCAGCGCAAGAAAGAAGTCATTTCGTCGTTGGAGAGCGTTGCTGGGCAAGAAGTGGAGTACATGCATATTGTTGCTGAGAAGATCCTGACTCTCAATCCCGACATTGTCCTGTTCGAAGGTCATGTGCATCGAGTTGCCGAAGAACTGCTCTTTAAAGCCAACGTTGCAGTTGTTAAGAACGTCCGCTTAATCGACTTGCAACGTATTGCTCGCTGCACGGGCGCGTCTGTACTAACATCGTATGATCACATTGACAAAATGTCGGATATTGGGGTCATCGGCACTTGCAAGCGGTTTTACGTTTTGCTGAGTGATCAAGAGCCGAAAAGTGCGAAGAAAGTTGCTTTTAGGGCCAATACCGACGGGTTCTATGTAGCGGAAGAGGGCTCTTGTGTACCTCGGCAGCGAAAAAAGCGTACTCAACGTCAAAACATCGTGTTCGAAGGGGGTATCACATCAAAGGGGTGCACTTTGTGCTTGCGTGGAGGAACACCGGACGTTTTTACTGAGATCACAAATGTGTTGACTGCGATTATCCGTGCCTCGTACAACATGCGTCTTCAGCGGTCAGTGTTGGCAGCTTACGGGTACATTGCTCCTAGCCTAAACCACGAGCGTTCCGTCGCGGAGGAATGGTTTGCCAAATCGTCGACATCTTTGTATATCTCGCTGAAGTCTAATTCACTGTCGATGCGTGCCGCACTGAAGGAAACACAATCGATGTGCAAGTGGTGCAAGGCTCACACACGGTTTAACAACATTAGCTCTCTTCGGGTGGTTCGTGGTGTAGACGATGACAACAACTCTTCTTCAACTACAACAGTTATCCAATCTGGTCATCCGAATTGGTGCACATGTGGGGCAAAATCATCCAACTCATTGAGGGACCGCATCCTGTTTTCTACATGCTGGAGCACATTGGAAGGTAAAACGGCATCTAAAGCAGATATGATGTGCATCGACTTCTACAGCTCGAACGACATGTCAGTCGGCCAATTTCTGGACAATTTCTGCTTTTCAAGCAGCAAGGCCGAATTTAAGCGTGCGTTCTCAACTTCAAAGCTGTCGTTTTCCCACGATACAGGCCGCGTTATCGTACGAGTGAAGGATTTGAACGAATTCAAGGACACGAGTGATCAACTTCCCCCAGCTGAATTTCTTCGTGAGTTCAGCTACCGTGCAGTCTTGCAGCAAATTCGATCTGAGGAAGTGCTGATGTGGTCACGCAATATGAGTAGTGGGAGCATTTCTTCTCATCTCTGCTCGGAATATTCTGTAGTTCCAAGTGACGTATGGAACTATTCATTTGGTAAATTCCTGGAGGATATGTTTTATGGGAAGGCAATGGACATTGATTGTGTCCGATTCCCCCACCTGACTGGTGTCAGTGGATCACGAGATGCCTCGTTGGTGCACTATTTCTCACGTCATGGACGGGTCGTTAGTGTACATGTCGAGCCTCTAGAGCCTGTTCTCCACGTTGCGTTGCAACCAGCACTCTGGCAGGATCATATAGACCACCAGGTCCAACTGGAAGCTATCCACGACCTTTGCGATCTCGTCCGCGAAGTGTACGGCGTCACCACATCAAAAGTTGCTGAGTCGATGGCAGACCTGGTTACCCCACTTCACGCGAAGCAGAACCTGAAAATCTTGCGGAATGAGGTCCAGCAATGGTATTCCTGCTTTGGTGCGAAAATCGAGTCAAACCCCCCACAAGATGTGTTCGCGTACAACGCTCAGTTTCGGGAAATTTACGAGTATGCGGTTGGTTGGAGCATGCGCATCACGCGGGCTGTGCAGGCTACAGTAAAACCGACTATGGCGAGCCTTGTCAACAGCCCGAAGAGTGCCCTTCCCAAAGCTTGGTTCGACCAACTAGCACAACAGGCAGAGTCCAGCGACCGATACAGTGAGCCGTCTACCCCTAGTGTACTGGACGCAACACCAGTGAACATTAATTTCCAGGAGCCTGGAAACTTGGCTCACCTTGCAAGTTTTGCACGCAGTCTGGCTGCTGCAAAATCTGCCTCACCAGCAGGGGGAATGGCTGAAGTTGCCAATGAAGTAGCTAATACCTTGCGGCAAAATGGCACGGCGAGCTCACATCAATCAGAGCCATGGGATACTGATGAAAGTTACGATCGTTACGATGAATCTAGTCATTCATTTCCAGCGGACTACATGGCGGAAACGGAGCCGTATCCTGCAGGTGTCCCAGTGTTCGGACAATCAGTCTCGACGTTGGGTGTTCCTGGCCATGTTTCCTCCACCATGGGGGCTATCGCGTCTAAGAAAGTGCTGGAGAACTTCCGGCTAACTCAACAAGCAAAGAAGCCTGATGGCTTGGGTTACTTGGCACTTCCCAAACGCCTGCTCGAGTGGCACCCTAGCTTGCCGTTGGGGGCAAATAAAGCTGCCGTTCTAGTCAACGCAAAGCAACCTACTTCCGTGGTGGCGTATTCGCTATTCTCAAACGAGTACAATCAGTGCATCAACGAGAACATGCGAAAAGAAGCCACCCGATATGCACTCGAGGCGAAAACCACTGGAAATGGTGTTCCTTTAACGATTGACTGTAGCCAGTCCGCAGAAACCAAAACTATGCTACGAATCTTGCGCTCAGCTACGCGGAACAACGTCGACCACAGCTTCGTTGATGAGAACCAGTTCCAGTCCGCCATGCGCTTCAGTTGTAAATCGTACTACGCAATGCAGTTTCACGCGCTTCGCAAACTGTACTACGGCGGTGACCGGAACTACGTAGAATCCCTTTGCAATTGTCAGCAATGGAATGCAGCCGGCGGTAAGTCAGGCGCTGGTTTTCTGAAGACGCGTGACGAACGCTTCATTGCAAAAGCTATTCCAGAGATCGAGCTCCAGATGTTCCTAAGCATGGCAAACGAGTACTTTTGCTATATGGCGAAGACTTTCGAAAATGACTTGTCCTCTATGCTCTCTAAAGTGCTCGGCATTTACAAAGTGTCAATTTCGAACACGACTCAAGGTGGAGACAGTGATCAAAACGTGCGCATGTGTGTGATCGTGATGGAGAACTTGATGTATGGGCGTGAAGTCGACTTCTCATTCGATTTGAAAGGCAAGATGGAAGGACGCTACAAAGAGGATCACAACGGAGACAACCGCAGCGTGTTGTGGGATCGCAATTTTGTGGAGCTTGCAGGTGGTATCCCGTTACCTCTGCAAGAGTCTGCGTTATCACTGCTTTTGTCTGCGATCATGAATGATACAACCTTCTTGGCGTCCGTCCAAGCGACCGACTATTCCATGCTGGTGGGTTACGATGTGAACAAGCAGGAGCTGGTGGCTTGCATTATCGACTACATCCACAAGTATGACTTTATGAAAATGATGGAGCACGCCAGTAAACGACTGATCCAGGAGGAGGGAGAGATTACAGTGCTAAACCCGAAGCACTACCGCAAACGGTTTTGCTTGGCTATGAACAAGTACTTTGTCACTATTCCGTCGCGATACACGAAGGTGACAACTGTTGTCCGGAACACAGCGTCAACCACCACGACGGTCGGTAGCACTGGCACAACTACCCAAGAAGATGACAAGGACTATGCGCAGCCTCCCTACAGTACCAGCACAACTAGCAGTGTGAGCACGATTGCATCAGTCGTGGGTACTCATCGCCGTCAGCTGTAGGGAACGACCTATTCAGGATTTCGATACTAATTTACATTGTACTGTACAATAGCACAATCGGCAGCACTGCGAGATCAAACTGTGCAGGGCGTGATGAAGAGATGAACAATTTGGAACGCACCATACCAATAGATGTCGATGGAGTAGATTCCATCGCCAAGGTAAAATTGAAATGCAGTTTCGGTGCCTCCACTCTGTGTCATGTGCCTCTTCACATGAAGCAACAGGTTCGCTGGATGTGTAATACGAGGTGATGGAAACAATCGTGTTGCTCGAAGCAGTTCTGGCTGACTACAGCCCCCAAGCCATAGTGATGAATCCGTTCAAACCAAAGGAGAAGCGGTGGTTGTCTGCTCTTCGTCCAGCGAAAGCTGCTTTACCGCGTGAGATTGTCGGCAAAGTGCAGGTGAAGTTCCTAGGTATTGTAAGCGATGCGATGATGATCGGCTAAACGTACTGTGTGCTTCATTTCAAGTAGTTAATTCGGCGGAAAACACCACTTCCAACAGGATCTACAAGCCTTGGCCACCTGACGTATTGGTTGCGGTTCGAAGATGTAGAAATCCGAAATGATCGCGATTTACCGTTATATGTGATGCTGTCGCATGCAAACGATGCAGCGCTAGACGATGATCACACTATACAGAAAATGGAGGCTAGTGCTCAAACTGTGTTACTCGATTGTGGGCCTGAAGGCCAATGGAAAGGTTCGCACATTCCATGTATGTTCGAACAGGAACTTTTCGTGTTCGACCCAATGGTGTTCGCAAGTGTTGTTATTGGTAAACCCGCAGCGGCGAAACCTCCTACTGCACAAGCTCTTGTATTTGCGTATGGAGCTTTCGAGACGTATGTACCTCCGACCAAGTCTGCGGATCAAATTGCAAAAGAGACAGAGGCACTTTCGAACCGCTTTTTGCAGACTGTCATGGAGGTGGAACAAGATCAGTTGCAAGGTGGTGATGATCTATCGCTGGATGAACTACAGCGTAATGCTCGCCAACTTTTCCGCATGTTTGACCAGGACAAATCCGATTCTATCGACTTCGAAGGTATGTCAAATGTTTTTCTTTCACTGCTGCCATTGACTTGGATTTTGTTTCCTTCTAGAGTACAAGCAAATGCTGGCTTACATGAAAGTCAATTTACTGGAGTCCAAAGCTAAACGCTTCTTTCAACTGGTAGATGACCAAAACAAGTGCGTTCTTACTCATGGATAAACGCTGTTAAAGTTGTGCTAACTGCGTGAGAATTTTTGCAGAGGATACATTGACGAGCGCGAGTTTGTCATTGCAATGTACATAACCAACTACTTGCGTGCTAATCAGAAAAGGCGGAATCAAGAAGATGCCAAGACATCTAAATGCGCTCAAATTTTATCACCGATCGATGTCTTTCACCAGTTGGATGGTGACCGAGACGAGCTGTTGAACGCGTTTGAATATGAAAAAGCACTGGAACTTCTTGGTGTTCCTCTCAACACGAAGCGTGATCGAAAAAAGGCACACAGCAAACTCCCCAACTCATCGGCAATCTCGTTGGAACAATTCAAGCGTGCATGGGTAGAGTTGATCGACATACGTGCTGAGCTACTAAAACGCAGCGTCAACGGAATTGTCAGCCACGAGAAGGGTAAGAAAGTATTGGAGAAAATGAAGAATGCGCTGCTGGATGAGGTACATCGAGAAGAGCAGGAAGAACTTCGTGCTGCAATTCAAGCAAAGGAGGAAGTAGTGCGCCTTGATAAAGAACGGCGGGCAGCTGAGCAGGAGGAATCACGGCGTTTATTCCAGCAACAACGTCAAGCTGCTACCTTGACACGAACTAAAGAAGCACTGCGAGAGCGTCAAGACAAGATCGACCGCAAGAAAGAACGCGTGATAAAAGACCGACAAGCGCGCGAAGAGCGACGACTACTAGATCGTGCTGACAATGAAGCTGACAAGCGAGTAATTCATGAACGTGAAGTGGTACAGGAACTTATGATGTCAAAGATGGAGCGTATCACTCGCCGCAAAGCACGTTGCGGTGATGATGTCGTAGATTTGCGTGGTCGCGGGTTGAAGGAGCTTCCCTATGACTTGTATCATGGCCGAGACGCTCTTTCATCTCTCTCGAGTCTGCTTATCTTGGATTTGGCGCGCAACCAACTTCAGATCCTACCGGGAGCCATTTTCACACATTTGTTTTCTTTACAATCACTTGATATAAGTGAGAACGAGCTGAGTGTCATCCCTGAAGAAATTGGTGAAGCTCGCGATCTACAGTTACTTGATGTTCACAGCAATCGGCTCATTAGTACCCCAGTCGGTTTGACAAATTTGCACGAATTGCGTGTATTACAACTGGCGTATAATCGATTAGTGAGGTTCGGTGATAATTGTGATGGTCTCCGCTCACTCGAGGAACTCAACCTGTCGAGTAATATCCTTGAAACACTAGCTGGTGGAATGGGTGATGCACTCGTGAAGCTGGTCCGACTCAATTTGCGAGGAAACCCTACGCTTAAACGATTTCCGAACAGTTTACAACATCTACGCAATTTGAGCATGTGGGACCTTAGTGCTTGTGATCAAAAGCGACTGGGCAAAGATGTTTTTGGTTCACAGCTTCAGAGTCTTCGCAACCTCAACTTATCTTACAATGCACTCTCGACTTTACCGGATGGTATTGGCGCGATTACCAAGCTACAGGAGTTGAGTTTCAAGTCGAACGCGCTTGGGTCACTACCTTCAGCAATAGGTAATCTTGCTGAATTAGTTCTACTTAATGGTGAGAACAATGAGCTTCAATGGCTTCCCCCAAGTTGTGGAGAGCACTGGGGTTTACTGGAGGTACTGCGACTGTCACACAATCGCCTTACTGCTCTACCCGTCACGCTGGGTCTATCGCGCTCCTTACGAGCACTCCATCTCTCGAACAACCGATTAGCGTCTCTCCCCCTCGAACTTGGCGCGTTGACTAGCCTTCGTGAATTTGATGTATCGTGGAATCAACTTAAATGTATCCCCGATGAACTTGGCTGCCTCCAGTCACTAACGACATTTGATCTCTCACACAACCAGCTTGTGAATTTCCCCGAAACTATCGCGATGCTTACGCAGTTACGACATTTGCGTTGCTCACATAATGCACTCACAACACCGCTGGAGTCGGGTCTTAGCGCATTAAGATCCCTTCACTATGTGGATTTGGCACAAAACCAGCTCGTAGAACTCGAACCATGTCTCTACGAACTACCAGAACTGGAAGTTCTGAATTTACATGGCAACAAAATCGCTATGCTACCATGCGAAATGGTGCAGCACTGTACAGCACTTCGGAAACTTGATTTATATAACAACCGTATGCAAGCACTTCCGCTGGAATTGGCTGACAGACTTCTAACACAGCTTGAGGTACTCTCAATAGGTCGCAATCCGCTGACCCTTCTTACAGAAAAGACTAGCAGCACATGGAAGCTGAAAGACCAATACCAAACTAGTTTTTCAAACGGATACACTCCAGCTGAGACTAAAGCATGGATCGTTGACCGGAGGGTTTGCTATCCGGTGTTTGTACAAGTTTGGGAGGACCTCAAAGCCGAAAGACTAGCTGCTCAAACTCTACCAATATTTGACAAAAACTACCAGCAGAACACAATTCCGAGTGGCTCGTCGATTTCACAGATATCAAGTGACGAGTTCTGTGAGCGCGTGGAAGCTATGATGAAAACTATGGCTGGTGATGATAATCAAAAGCCAGGAATATGGCAAGCTCGCTATGAGCGCCTTGCTCGCCATTATTTTTACGAGTTCAAACATGCTGGGCACGCTATTGTCTTCGATGCTTCGACTCAACGCGAGGTTGAGAAACAGCATGTCGATACCGAGGCAAATCTGCAGCGCCAGCGTTTAGAACGCGCAGAAGCTGCCATTAGCAAGTGCAACGATTTCCGAGCTCAACTGGCAGCCGTTTACCACGCAGGAAAGGATGTTTTGATCCCAGTGACTGAGTTCGCTCATGAACGGCGTATCGATTATGAAAAACAACAACTGGAAAGTACTCGACGCGAGGCACAAGTAGTAAATGCTAGCGTCAAAGACCAAATTGTATTCGCACAACGGAGGCACGAGGAGGCTAAAAGGTTTCAACGTACCAAGTTTGCGGATGAAATGAAGCGCCTTGCACGGGAGCGTCTACAAGCCAAACAGCAACGAAATTCTCTTGGGAAAATCAGCAGTAGAAAAGTTGCAGCAGCTATAGAGGATGAGTGCTGTTCGAGTGATATCCTTGAACGTGAACATTGAGATCGAACGAGGGATGCAAAGTAACGGTGATAGATCAATTCAGGAGCGTACTAGCCATGTCAGTATCATAGCCTTACGCGTCGTCCCCAGCTGCGGCTGCTTCTGCTGCTGCCGCTGCCTCATCTTCGAGTTGTTGTGCCTGCTCTGCCATGGCTGTTATGCTTTCAGCACGTGCAATTACAGCAAGTGCCCACACATAGAAGCATGATGCCACGGGGCTCGCAGTATCAACATCCACCTTGGCGATATCACCAAGGGTTTGTTTGGCCTGAGAAACAGCAGCTGGGGTCACTGGAAGAGCTTTTCTAATGGCACGGAGACCGTCAGCGCTCGTATTATCCGCTTCCACCAAAGATCCCATTGTTACTAGAGATGCTTCAAAAGCGTGCAGGCATGCTGTTAGCACCTCCTCACCTAGAAGTGGAGAAATTTTGTCCCAACTGGGCTGACCTGTAGCAGGGTTGTACAGTTCACGTCGAGAGTAACCGAGAAGCTCGAGCGCTGCAGCAAATGTAGACAACACAAACGACTTGAAAGGTACCACTTGAGCAGACGCAAGCGATAAGGTTGGGATGTGTGACACTAATAGCGTTGTCAGGAAAGATAGACGAAGGTCAGCTTCCCTTGCAGTACGTTGTTGCTGAGCAGCTTCACTAAGTTCTTCTCCTTCAGGAGGCCCTGATAACTGTGAAGCTAGGTTTTCCTCCTGGACGGCCACTTGCGCAGCAAAAGCTACTAAAAACTCGCGCAACATCGGTTCATCGTTGGAGACGCGTCTTTCGTTGTCCTTCATATATAGTTCGCGTTCTTTCTCCTCGAGAGTGGTGAGGAAAAGTTCTGTAATGTGACGAAAGCGATCGATTTCTTGCTTGGTAAAAGTCCGTGCTTGACCCATGGTATCAATCGAAAAAACCAGCCATTGCTCCAGCACATTTGGCTCCTCTGGATTGCTTTCATTCTGTACATCAGCATGCAGGTAGCTTTTGTATTGCCCCGCACGTGTGAGAAGAGCACCCAGCTTAGGCACACCAAAGAACTTAACTCTTGGTTCACGAAGCACATTTTCCACGTGCACGAATTTCGGTGGCGCTGCTGGTAACGGGTTTCCCTCTGCATCCACTGCAGGATTTCCATCTTCTCCAATAGATGTAACCTCCTTAAAGACGTCGAACGTGACGCCAACACCACGAGCAGCAGCTTCTTCGTCTTCTTCTCCAGGTTGAGTAACAAACTTGTCCACTACTTTTGACTCTGATTTCTTGGAGCTTGCTACAAAATGGACGACACTGTTTCCTTGTGGATCGGTTGATTTGCGTCCAATGTAAGCTTCTTCTGCATTGAGCGTCAAGCAGATCCACTCCAAGAACCTCTGAAACACTAACGCCACACTCTGTTCACTGTGTAGTTGACTCTGCACTTGTTTCTCTTCTTCGTGTTGCTTCTCCCATGCCAGCTGCTGTTGCTGGTCGATTCCATCGACGCTCCCAACTAAATTCTGTAAATTTGCAATAGACGTTGACTGACCAGCTCGTTCCTTGCGCAATTGAAGCTGCTGCTGAGCTTCCACATTGGCCACGTGCTTGAGCAAATAATTGCCCAAGAACTCGACAGGGTCTTCTGGCTGCAAGATCGCCAGCTGAGCCATAGCTTCTATCAACGGAGCGCCCACAGACCGACGTAGATACGCGTGATCCAGCTCGAAGTTTGCCATTGCTACAATTGCTACAATTGCGAAATGGATACAAGTTGAAGCGTCACATAACGGCTTTTCATTTTGGACCAATCACAATCGATCAACTTAGTGTGGACCACTTTTCCCGCCAAGTGCGCATTTTGAATCGACAGTTGACGAACATGGCGGACCCTCTCATCACGCCCTTTGCCGAGTTATGTGGCGCTCTTCGTGGCCTTCAAGAGCAGGTGGAGCATCTAGCACGTGTGCACGAAGCTGTGGACGACTTCAACTCGGCGTTCGGTGCCTTCCAGGGGGCCATGGCGCTCCATGCGTCGTGTCTGACGTATCCCAAGACGGTTCCAGCTCCTGTTCCAGCTCCTGTTCCAGCTCCAAGTCGTAATTCACTGTCCAAGAACAAGAAGCAGGTGTCGCCAGGGACAGGTATCCCTCTCCCTAGCAGCTCGCACGTATCGCCCAATGGGAATGGCATCCAGACGAAGCGTGATGCAACTTCAGGAAGCAAGAATAAGGGGGTGACCAAGAGTGGGGAACAGAAGACAAGTGGGGAGAAGATGAAGCCAGCGCCTGCTGCAGGTATAAAGAGACACGGGAAGGTGGAACCGAATGGACCGAGGAACACGCGGATAAAGAGAAGAAAGCCACAGGCGCCAAAGACACAACCGGCGTGGACGTGGGAGCGTCGTACGTACATGAGGATTCTGGAGGTTGAAGGTTGATTTACTGAATACTTGTTGCAGATATTCGGGAAAAGATCCCACGCAAGTATCAGAGTCCAGCAGAGCTCAAGAAGCTCGAGAATATCGTGCTTTACCTCAAGAACCGACACTGTGCCATGTACGACACATACATTTTAGTTGTTTGTTATTGCTAATGTGGTGTTTTTTGCAGTTCTATCTCCGACTTGGTCAAACACAGTGGATTGCCGGTGATTCGATGCAAGGAGATTTTACAGACGCTCATGAAGCTCGAGATCATCGAGCGCAAGCGCGAGAAATCGGTATGTTTTTGCATGTCATCTTCCGTTGGCGTAGGTAACGACTGATCATGTGTTGTCTTGTTATTTTGCCTAATGACACTCAGGGTTTCGTCTACAGTTTTGGTCCCTCTAATTGATGCCCGCATGCGGCACAGTGGTAGGCTCCCTTAGGAATTGATGGTTCTACACCTATGGCGTCTTCGTATGGCGTGTCCATGCCGTATTTATCCAACTGATGCGTTTTCCGAATCACACGCAGCAAGTTCTCACTTGATCTGGTTCCTTCTTGCAGTTCTCTTCACTTTAGTTCCGAGTCGTCTTTGGTTTCCCACCGTTCGTTGATGCTTTCCTCCAGTGCCATGTCATCACGAGAGAACCGTGGGGGTCGAGTCAACGTTAGAGGGGAGGTATTTGGTACATTTACGCCTGCACTATTAGTGCTCCCACCATCACGCACGACGTCCGCAAAGCTCAACGACAGGCTCATGGAACGCTCGCTATTCTTGCGGCCAAGACCCTTTGCACTAGTTTGACCATGGATATGCTTCAGAGATGACTGTCGTTGCGGCTGTCTACCACTTTCCGTGGAACCCTGACGAGTCAATCGTGCTTGCAAATGATCGCTGTTGTAAGGAACAAGACGTGGGCTGCCGATGTGCCTTTTCCGTGACCGATCAGTATTGCTTGCTACTGAAGTTGTGGATCGTGTTGTCAGCTTCTCACTCTCGCTCTCGCTGTGTCGTCGGGAGCCTGGTTCGTTGCGATACGCACCCACGCTGCGTGTTTGCGGTACCCCGACATGATGATATGACGGTTGTGGCGGCTGGTGATGGTGCTGGTGGTGATACGCATAGTGGTGAGGCTGCTGCTGGCTGTAAGGATGAAAAGCCTGTGGGTGTTCCATAGCACCAATATACGAAGTGACTCCGACTGTTGCGGACGTTGCAGCATCAGGCTTACCATTCACAGGAGCATCTGGACCCAAGATGGCGCGAAGGATGTTGTCCGGGTGGAGCCCAACACCCGCTACTAAACCCATCCGATTTTCAGCAAACACCGTCGAATCTCGCGATGCAGCAAGCAACGCTAGATGAGCCGCTGAAAACGCGCGCCGGATCTGCATGATACGGAAGCAGTTTCTTCCCACGTTGTTGCTCGGGCATAAGGGGTCTTCAATGAATACTGGGTCGAACTTGTGAGGGTCATACGTCTGCTGCTGTAGTTGCTGGTAGTCCAAAAGTCCTGTCGCAGCACCCATTCCGTCCAGTGCTCGGGATACCGGCAAGTCCAATGACGAACGGTATCCGTACCTCCGTAAGCCCTGAGCAGAAGCTGCCTCAGCATTTGGTGAAAGTGACTGCATGTGTGGCTGAAAGGGTACTTGCCAATGCTGAGCGTAGCCGTATTGACTTGTTCGGTCATCCACAGCGGCATCATCAGCTGCGTATTGCTGCTGAAAAGGGAACGAATGTGAAACTTGATGAAGGTCACCCAAACTGGATGATCCAGCTACAGCTCCAGTCATTAAGGTGCTTTCACGATTGAGAAAGCAACGCGAGGCCACACTGATACCTGTGGTGCGTGGGTCAAATCGGTTGCCGTAAAAATCCAAAAAGCCCATGAGCATCAATCCGAAGTCAGCGACACCCGCTTGTACAGTGGATAAACTATGCTGAACAGCTCTTGAAGCATTTGCAAAACCATTGGGCATTGTATCGCTGTGTTCCTGGAGATAGCGTGCCACGAGCAATAGCAACGCATATGACGAGAGCCCTCCAGAGTATGCCACTGCCAAACCGCGTTCAATGGCAAAACTTTTCAAAACGAGCATCATCGGCGCTAGAGGCGGGAATTCATGTAGCAGCGCCAACACGACGTCATTGGTTGCCAAGCCGTTATGGCCGGGACCTTCAAAAGAAATATCAAGCCTCACGTTGTACGGCGGGGCAGTGAGGAGCGTAATAATTGGGACGGCTGCATGTGGTAGCGTTTTCACCGAGTCGCGCACAACCCATGGCTCTTGCTTCAACTTGCGCGCAAGGTTTTGCTGCCACGTCTCCTTGATAGCATTCCGACCTTCCAATACTCCAGCGGCATCAGCAGGTGCATCGCGACGTACCTTAGGCAAGCAGATTACGAGATCGACATCGCTTGACGGGAGCACCAGCCGTGTTACATGTGACCCGTATGGCCTCACCTGAGCACGCGGCCACAACGATTGCACCGTTGCCGTACACAACCGTTGCGCAGCGAGTTGAGCAGGGATGCGAGCATCACTATCTGCCTGAAGCTGCGCAGCGAACTCGCACAGATCCCAGTGCAGCTTACTCCGCGGTGGGAGTACTGACAACGGGACGGAAACGAATGGACCCATCACTGAATTTTGAGTAGCATACGTTTCCGGAAGAGGAGGAGCTGCGGTGGGCGGACTATCGGTCTGTTGGTCTAGAGACGATGGGGCTGGTGAAAACGAAGCTGGTGGCGAGCTGCAGGAGCTTGCAATACCCATGGATGTATCATCTAGTCCACCAGTATTGGGGGAAACAGTGGTCTGCTGAAGTTGCAATTCTTGGATGTCGTTCTCGATGTTATGCAGTTGAACTGTCAATGTCGCCACAGTTTGCTTCAAAGTTTTGATTTCCGAAGATGCAGTCATAGCTTGTTCATCCATGATCTAGAAGTAAAGTATGCTCAATTCACAATACGGAGAATTTCGTCACCGCGAGCACGCACCTTTGTTTTTTCGGTCAATTTCTCCTCCAACTGAGTGATGCGCTCTAAAGCCAGAGTAACTTTGGAGAATACTTCGTTTTCAGCAGACTTGTCTGTTTTCACTTGTGAACTCGATACTGCGGGGACATGCTGGGAATCACAAACATTAACGTCATCACTATTGTGGTTACCTGCGTTGTCTTCCTCGGCTGAGTCGTCACCCTTGCTGAAACATGCAGCTCGATGACATGCACACTTACAGCAATGGGCACACTCTATCCAAGCATCGTTTTTCCCAGTCGCTTCAGCACCTATGCATTGCTTTGGACTATTGTACACACTTGAGTGGCTCTCCTTGTGACCATCATGCTCCTCAATAATCTCCACTTCGTCGTCTTCGTGGGCATAATTAAACGGCCAAGGGCGTCGTCGACGTTTGATAGCGCGCTGGCGATCAAAAAATCCTCCCTCACGATACAAAAAGTCAGACTCATTATCACTATCTGCAGCACCCGATGCACCACCACTGTGCTCTCGTATCGATGCCACCGGCATACCTTGTTTGTCATGCTCCGTATGGATAGATCCTCGCCGACTAGCGTCTAGCCCAGCAATTTTAGAAAACGAAGCCAACGAGTATTTCCTTGTTGATCCCGACATTTTCGCATTAGCGAAACGAGACGAAGCAGAGGAAGTTGATGAAGAAGAGGACGGTGGTGCCGGTGGATCTAATTCGGCTACTGTTACCGTAGTAGACAATGCACCCTTGTCCGAGATACCTCCATCTGGGGACTTGAACTGCCAGTGATTGAAATGCCAGTCGAGGGCAGGCGTTGGAGATATAGTGCGATGCGCTGAGGTTTGCAAGGAGAAGACAGAGGGTAGATACCACTCGAAATTTGACGTTTCTGAAGTTGCTGGTGCATCATGAGCACCACCTTCGGGACCGTTTGGAGACGTTTGTCTTTCTTCGTTATCATCGGCATCATCATCAATTCCCCGACGTGGGACCCGTGGGGGCTGTGTATGGTGGTCCCGTGGTGCCAACGACAGGAAAAATGGTGTCGTGGTCGAGGAGGAATAAAGGGAGTGTGAGCCAAACGTTGATAGCGGTAACGCTGATGCTGTTGATACCGTCGAAGCTACCGTTCCCGTCGACCCAACATTGGAGAAAAAACTTAGCCGTGCACCGTCATCATGCGTACTTCCGCTATCACTACTGTTGCCAAGAAGACGAGGTCTGTCACGGTGAGATGGCGATGAGTCTGAGCCAGCGGTTGCAGCACTGTGATCTCCTGTATCATCTTTTTCACTCGTTTTGTTATCATGCGACTTGGTTGATGAGGGGCCTTGCTTGACAGAGGCAATAGACAACCGATCGCCCTTACAGTCTCTAATCCCCACTGGAACCTCCGCGTTACCCACTTCTTTCTTTTTTGCTTTTTTCTTCTTCCGTTTATACCTTGAAGAAGTATTTATCTTGGTTTTGCGTTCGAAGGTCACGCTCCATCCACCAGGGGTTAGCTGGTCACCGTCTACAGCACTATCAATTACATCACGTAGCATCTTTTCGACACACGACGTAGCTTCTTCTCGTTTCCGGTGGAAATGCTGACAAAGCTCACGTAGCACGCTGTTGAAATGTGCTTGCTGAGCAGCGCGTATTTCGCCATCACGACGTCGCTGTTTCAGCATCTTCTTTCGACTTGCGCGTCGTCGCTGAGAATGGTTGGACCCATTTCTTTTATCATTTTTTCCATCGTCAGTAACTCTTGCGCCGTCGACAAGAGATACACCCGTAGATGCACTAGATACAACACATAACTCCTCTTCCTTTGACAATTTTTCGCAAAGTAACAACGAACACTGATCCTGAAGATGCTCTGCCAACAACAACTTTACCACTGCCGCTTGTGGAAAGGCAACTGCGTCCTCAAAAGAACATGTAAAGCAGTTATCCACTGAAACACTTGGAATCACATCCTGACTTATGTGATGATACACAGTTAGCACACTTAGTAGTGCCTCCAACGACGATCGCGTAGTTTGAAAATTTTCCACTCTGGTCGCTTGGGTCAGTGTTGGCTGTCTTAAATCTCGGAGGTGTGCTATTGCCTTTGATCCCAGTGTCTTTAATACTGCATGTTGCTGGCCAACACCAGCATTTTCCCATTCGTGAACCAAGCACAATTTAGCACCGAGGCCTCGCAGGGGTATTTTCGCGCTCACATCCTTCTGTTGTTGCCTCCAATATGCCCAAATATTAAGTTCCTGCCAGTTTCACACAGCACAGTGTCAGATATCTACTACACTAGTCACAAATAATGACTATCCGCCACGGAATCAAAAGTGCTGAGTAAAAACGCACAATTTGATTAACGAACAGGGCTTGCAACGAATAATACCCTTGTTTCTTGAGCCACTGAACATCATATCCAAATATATAAATCAGTACCGCAAGTCAGCATCTCCTTCTCATATCACATCACGCCTACTACGCACCTTCGTCTCTCCCCACACACGATGCTTCAATGTTGTTTCCGATGGACATTCCATTAAAAATTCTCCACGCGAAACAATCTCCATCATATGAAAGAATTCAGCACTAACGTTCCCTCTTTTGTTCTCCACTGACCGGAAAAACTCCATCGAGAGAGCCACAGTATCACAAGACTGCAGCGTATTGAGCACTCGCATCCCTTTGAGCACCTTTAAACTACACTCTTCGTACTCTCTCGAGTGGCAACTCCCTACGACATCTCCATCCACCGTCCGCACCACTGGCCGCTTTACAAACTCCCTAAATCAATCAATCAGCTCAATAAACCAGTCAAACTCCATAGAAACGTCATCTCCCGCACCTTGGGGCGGTTCTGGACGACGGCTTGGTCACTGTACGCTTGTTCTGGGCAGTGCAAGCACCACTTACTGTCTGTGGTAACAACTGGAACTCTTGTACACGTGATTCGATGCGTCTGGACGCCTTGGAGCGCGCTGCCATGTGCAGAAGCGTCTTGACGAAGCCGACATCCTCCACGCAGCACAGAGACGCCAGCTCCTCGCAGCTCAGGCTGCGTAGCCACCTCAAGATAGCGCGCTTGTCTGCGCTAACAGCGCTACCACCTCGACGCCTACGCAGCGAGACAGCGAGCTCTCCCAGAGCGCGCACAAGCGCCTCGGTGTCTCTGCTTACCATGATGGAAAGTGTCGGAGTGATGGTCGAGTTCAACTGGACGTTGGCGAATATGCTGACTTTTGACGAATAAAAGAGGAATATGAGAATTATTTTTACCAATGAGAAGTGGGTATAATGACTTCAACAATTGGGATGGTCGACTAGAGAAACGAGTGTTCGCATTAAGCGATGTGCATCTGTTGCAGCAAGCTGAGTCCACTCACAATAGTCATGACAACTGCCATGAAAATGGCAATAATCTGACTGGGTCGGTGATGTTTGCCACCGAGACGGACGATGAAAAAGGCCGGTAGCATGAAGCAGATTGTCGGGTTGGTCGTGGCACCAAGCACGCCGAGCACAGATGCAATGTCTCCAGAACCCAGGGCCACTGAGAGCGTCGAAAGCACCAGAAACATTGATAATCCAGCGTGATGCACCAAATCCAGTCGACGATTTGAAAGCAATGCCTCACGAATGTTGTCACGCAGAGTGTGGACAAACAATGGTACAGTGAGGATCAAAGCAATGCTAAAACCCAAACATCCGGTAATTACAGCGCCGTCACCATGGTAATTGTTCTTGAGGAAATTGGATCGAGTGGCCTCGCCGAACGTGAGGACCACGAAGAAGCCACAAAGCGAATACACCGTGGTCGCGATACCGATGCTGCGGTTCATGACCTTGTACATCCTTTTGCTGGATCGACGCTTCAGTACCAAGTAGATCGGAAGAACGTTGGGGTGGCACGTATACGAGAACACCACGAGCGGCACAGCACGTAGCAAGTGACTGAGCCGCCAGTCAAACAGTGGTAAGTGCTTGAACTGATACGCGATCGTCGGGGCGAGCCCTTCATGCACAAACTGGAAGTACTTGATCACGATGACTAGTGCCATGAATATAATACACACGATGGAAAACAGCGACGAAAACCTGAGTGACTCCAGACTCCGCAGCAGCGACAGCGGTAGAACCAGTAAGGTCGTAAGCATCAAAATCAACGACTGTCGATCTAGAAAGATGCTCTGACTCGAGTTGCCCAAGAACGTCCTCATAGAAAGCTGGATCAGCTCTGCACTGCCCACCAGATAACCAATACTCGTTCCAAATAGGTTCATGCACACCACCAGCTGTGTAAATCCGGCGAGCTTGCGTCCTCCAGTTGCCGAAGCCAAGTCCATGTACGACCGTGCCTGACCCAACTCCGAGCACTCCAGTAGCAATCTCAGTGTAAAGTTGGTAGCAATTGCCCCCAGTGCAATTAACGATATACCTAGCACCAGTCCCGCCTGTTGTACGGCATAAGGCAGTGCCAGGACACCAGCACCCACAATCGCGACAGTCATGGTGAACATGGAGCCTTTCACTAACATCGAAGCAGTAAGTTAGCAATAAGTTACCAACAGTTAACTTAACACTATAAGAAGTACCTGATCCCGGCTGGATCTTCTCCATCAGATACGTCTGGAAGAAGCCTCCACGCTTACCAAGTCGTTGTTGCTGGCGGAAGAAATCGTCTTCGAACACGAGCGTCTCCCGCTCCGAGATGAGCTCGAAGTCATCAGTGAGCGCAGTGGTCGACGCAGAGCTACGTGCGCCATCGTCTCCCAGCAAATGCTCCTCCATGTCGCCGTCCGGGTCGTCCCCGAAAGCCATCATCTTGCTCTTCCTAATGAATCAGATTCTGAGAATCGAGGAAAATGGATTGGGCACTAAAACGGGGTGAACTAGTGACATACATGCTGAAGCTAAATGATTCAGATGCAGAATGGTTGTAGTCATTGCTGAATTTGCTCAGTTAGTGGCACTATGATGAGCGAGGTGCTGGTGGAGACGTTGTCATTGTGCTGCTATGCGTACGTAGGCCTCCCACACAATGTGGTGAAGTTGCGATTGCAAACTCAAGGTCACAAGCGGGTGTACAAGGGAGTCACGCATGCTCTTGTCCGCATTGCAAAGGAAGAAGGCATCCGAGCGCTCGGGAAAGGTGGCATATCCAATCTGGCAAGCTGTTTAGTGTATAACGCAATGGTGGGTGCTGTTGGCGGAATATCGAAGAAGGTCGTGGCGACGCTGCAATTGAAGAAGACCACTGAAGAGGACGTAATGACTCTCCGGGCAGCACTTGAGGCGAGCATCACCGCATTATTCGCATCCACAGTACGTATCCTTTGGCGACTTGACGTTGTGGTGGGGACTAAGTTAATATATACTATCTCTAGGTCACTACTGTGCCTGAAAACATCACTTGCAAACTGCAGTTCCAACGGCAGCAAGGGGGTAACAAATACGTTTAAAAGTAGTGATTAGGTGCTACTTCCACAAAGACTAACGAATATGGTTAACAATGTACATGTGTTTGTACAGACTATCGTGGACCGCTTAACTGTGTGTCCATGGTTCTCAAAAGAGAAGGGATTGTAGGTTTGTTTCGCGGATACTCTTCAGTGTTGCTCCGCGACGTGCCGGCGACACCCATCGTAATCGGCGTGTACCATGCTATCACGCCAATAATGGAACGAGCGATGGCCCGATACGGTGGAATCTGAGACCCCCTTTACTCCGATTGCCACCGCAGCATTTGCCACAGCTGTCGTATCCTGCTGACGTGGTCAAAGCTCACATGCAAACGGCGCGTGCTTCGAACCCACTTACGCTACGAGAAGGCTTCCGCTCAGTATTTGTGCAACATGGTTTACGAGGTTTCTACCGAGGAGGCGCTGCTGCTGTGATTAGTGGAGGTATATCAACTACAGCACTCGGTATTTCTCTCGGCGTCATGTCCTGTGATAGCTGGTGACGATGACTTTTATCATGAGCTCATAGAATAGATTTGACAATGCGGAAGCACCTATGGGCTACTGCTGCGAATTCGCGTATGTACTTCGTAGGCGAGACTGCCAGCAGGGCGCAGTATCGGGTGAAGTTAGCTAGCCGTCTAATCCGCAATAAACAAAACAAAATGAATGCGAAAGCACCTTACTCGGAGCTCCTGATGTGTCGCAATAGGATAACTGAGGTATAACCTGCGTAACTTCTATCGAGAATGGATAGCTGCAGTAATGAGCTAAATCTCGTGGTTTGGAGAAGCTGCAAGCTGTCTCCAGGGTAGTTTGAAAAGATAAACCCAGGGGTATCTTTGTACGTCTATGAGATGATAATGTTGTCATTGCGTGCTTACTCATTTATCGCTTCAGTCTGTTTGCTCGAATGTAGTGATTTCCTCAATCAGTTCGTGCACAGTGGAGCGCAAAATGACACGCACACCTCTTTCTGTTGCCAGTTTCGCCTCACGGTTGCGCAGTTTCACGTTGAAGCCGAAGATTGGGCACTTGCCATTGATCGCCACATCAATGTCCTTAGCCGAAATGTTGCCAATGCCCAGCCGCACAGTCTACAATCATGCAATATAGAGATAGTTAGCACAGCGTGCCACCATAGAACTATTCACTACGCGATCCGTACCGAAATGCCGGACATTTCATCTACTGTGTCCTGAATACTGGTGAGCGATCCAGCGCCGTCTGCTTTGACAATGATGGACTTCGTTTCGATCAGGTTGTTTTCGTCAATGACTTCATCATCTTCATCTTCGGATTCGTCACTAAATTGGACAGCACTCGACACGTCCTTCCCCACTTCTTCATCATCAGTAGATGTGTATTCAGCGTCAGCCCCCATGCGTGCACCACCTTCGTCGGGTAGGAGGCAATCATTGAATTCCAAGGCTAATTCCCTGTAAAAATTAGGATAGATTAGCGAGAAGCAACAGCAGACATCGTGATTATATATCCGTACCTCTGCTCAATCACTTGCTTCGCCCGGGCTTCAGGAAGCACGAAGAAACCGTGTTCATTCGGTGCATCTACGTTCTTAGATTTATTCGAATACGTGATATCGACAACTGATCCAGGCAGCGCACGCTCGACATTGCGTCCTTCAGCGTTGCGCATGCTACGCACCACACCATGAATCATACCAGCAACGAAGTGCTGCTTGGCAGCCAACTCACCGTTCTTGATCAACACGCGGAGCACCGTTCCACGCCCCTTTAATGCCACACTTTCAAGCACGAGTCCTTCAGCGTGCGTCTCCGATCCGATCAGCGCATCCAGCTTGTTGTTATCTGCCAGGTCCGACACCAGCTCCCACACGGTGTGTCGCAAGTCATCAAGCCCAGCTCCCGTTTTACCAGAGATCATCAGCACAGGACTGTTCTGTAAAGCGACAAACGATCGCAGCTCCTCCACAATCTTCTCAACCTGTTCGTTGCCATCTTCCCCCAACAAGTCCACCTTGTTCATACATATCACCGCAGGCAATCCAGCCTCCTCGATAGCACCAATCGACTCCTCCGTCTGCAGTAGTACGCCTTCATCTGCCGCAACAATTAGCAACACGACATCAGCCACTTGCGCTGCGCTTGATCTCATCCGGAAGAAGTGGAAGTGTCCAGGTGTATCCAAAAACGTAGCCTTCACATCAGGCGTCAATGTCGCATCGCACACATTGATCTTCTGAGTAATGCCATGCTTTTCATACGGCGCGATCTGCTTCAAGCCCGCTTTCATCTGCTTCCTCAGCGTATCCATTAGCGTCGTTTTCCCGTGGTCCACGTGACCCATAACTGCAATAACCGGTTGTCTAACACCCAGTAACTCTTCCTCGTAGCTTACCGACGCATCTGAGAGCTCCGGTTCCACGTCATCATATGCCACTTGGATGTCAAGCATTTCAGCCACTTCCTGAGCCACACGGAATGGCAATACAATGTGCTTGACACTACGGAACTCAGCCGGTGGGTGATTCTTGGTCTTAAGCTGAAAGCGGCGGTTGGCTTTGGTCACTGTGTGCTTGAGCACCTTATCCAGAGGTTGACGTAGCGCCTTGGCCAAGTCACGCACGCGAATGAAGGCTGGGATGACTGGTGGTTGGTTGCGTGCTTCCAATACACGTTGACGCTGCTCTTGTCTCGCGCGCTCGCGTTCCTGCGCAGCAGCTTCGAGCTTGGCGATACGCGCCATGTGGTCTTTGTGGCGCCGTGTACCACCACGTGCAGTACGTATAGAGCGTGCTCCATTGGGAAGTAGGAACTGTGAAGCCGCGCTGGCACGCAGCACGGAGGCCACTGACGGACGCAGAAGACGCAGCATGTTGATGCACTTGTATGGCCAAAAGTTAAGTACCCATGTACCACATAATGGGTACTGTATGGCCAAAACGTGGTTTACGTAATGTATCCATGTACCACATAATGGGTACTTACGTACGCTCGCAAGTTACAGTTGCAGTCTGAGGCGGCACTGGCGAATCTGCCCCCTTCCGACGATGTTGGACCCTCGCGAGACGTTTTCGGGCGTCATGGGCGCTTTCTGCTGCGTGTATGCAGGCCTGCCGTTCGAGGTCGTAAAGGTGCGACTGCAGACACAAGGCACGACGAACGCCTATGCAGGTGTGACCGATGCGTTCCGTCGGATCGCCACTGAGGAGGGTGTAGCAGCACTCTGGAAGGGAGCAGTGCCGGCACTATCGAGCTCCATCATTGAGAACTCGGTGCTCTTCAGTGCCAATGGATTCGCCAAACGTGCGGTGCTGGCACTGCACGCTAAGCAACGCGCAGAGCACGAGGGTGAATACCAGCTCACTACGCTGGACGAGGCCTTGATGGGGGCATTCGCTGGCTGTTTCTCTGCTACGGTGCGTGGTTTAATGGACAGTAAATTACAGTATTGGTGATATTAATGTGTTGTTGATACCAGGCTATTACCATGCCGGAGAATATTAAGTGCAAACTGCAGTTCCAGCGCGGTCACTTGGGCGAAGGACGTACGTTGACTTGCACCTGCAATTGCAATAAGTGCTGATGGTTTTACTGTGTTGCAGGTTACCATGGTCCATGGGACTGTCTGGTCAAGGTGGGGAAGGAAGAGGGTATCAAGGGCCTGTTCAGAGGGTACAGTGCCTTGTTGCTGCGGGACGTGCCGTTCAGCTTCTTCTTCTTTGGATCGTACCAGGCTATCACGTCAGGTGCAGCCAAGTTGCTAGGCAAGGAGTCCAAGAATGACCTCAATCCAGTCACCATTCTCACCAGCGGTGGCCTCGCTGGCGCTACCAGTTGGGGCATCATGTTCCCTGTTGACGTGCTCAAGTCACGTATGCAGACGGCTAGCTCGACAGGTCCACTCTCGTTGCGAGGAGCTTTCCGTGCAGTCTACTCGGAGTTTGGCATCCACGGATTCTACCGCGGTTGGTCGGCTGCAGTGCTGCGTGCGTTCCCCGCCAACGGTTCACTTTTCCTTGGTGTCGAAATGACGCATCGCGTCTTCCGTTGGTATGACGCGAGGCACGCAGACTAGAGCAAAACCAACAAATGCCATCGACAAGGTAGGTCATCATAAATAACTACATGCCAGTGCAGCATTAGAATAGTAGCGACGACGCTGGCCTAATCTCGACCAAGTCAATATTCCATGCGACGATGGCAGCAACGTCCAGTGTTCTTATCTTGTGCTTCTGAAATATGCTTTGAAATCAGGGATGCACTTGGAATTGGCACGCAGCGCTACACGAGGAGACGCAAGCGCCGATTGAACAAGATCCTGATCACCCCTTCATCCATGGCGACGGCGGTGACGATGGATCTTCGAGACGCAGAGCATGCCAAGACCTTGTCACCCAGTCAAAACCGTCGAGGCAGCATCGGCACAGTGGATGCAGACGACGATCTTGAAGAGACATTCGACCTCGATATGAGCGTTCAAGCGGTAGCTCAACTTCTGACACTGAAATCTGTGGAGCTGACACAGTTGCAACGCACTCATGACGAGTACGTGAAGTCTAGCTGTGAATATGAGCGTGAGCTGGAGATTGAGGTGGATCGGTACGAAAAGAAGACACAGCAGCTTGAATCGGCTGCACTTCAACTTGAGCGAGACAAGAGTGACTTGAGTACTAGCATAACAGAGGTCAAGGAAGAGCTGAAGAGTGCGCATCGTCGGGAACACATGCTACAGACGCAGGTTGAAGAGATGAAGTGGAGGATCCAGAGACTGGAACAAGATAATGATGAACTTGAAACTGCGGCTCGTATTGCCCAAGCTACAATTGAGGATTTACATCACAAGTCGGAGACGATACTAGAGCAGAATGTGTTCTTGCAGCATGAGAAGGAGGAGCTATTGAAGCAGCTCTCATCGATTATCGTCGCCGAGGTACACCCTGCTGCTATCCCAAGGAGTGCAAGCGCTCGCTTTTCCCGTAAATCTTCTTCTCACTTGTCGGAGGCTGCCCCCGTAGCTCCGGTCCAAGTCCAGGAAGAAAATACTCGGAAAGGCAGAAGGCGAAAAGGACGTCGCCCTGAAGTGCTCGAGACTTGCCTTCACCTCACGTGTCGAAAGTGTCGTGCAAACAAACCTCACGCTCACAATGGGGGAAGCGATGAGAAAGGATCGATCTCCGCATTCTTTGAAAGGCTCCGAGTTTTCCTGTTTGGTCCCGAGCGCTGATCGAGCACGGTCGGCATATTTATGATGGGATGGATGGATGAAGATTGCCTTGAACTGTGATGCCAATCTACTCATTTCTCAATCTCCACGCAAGCGATACAAACTACATCTCGAAGGCTGTACACAATCATGAAACGTCTTACTAATATCTCTGCAATCGTGATGGTTCTGGCGATTGTTGGAAGCAGTATCAACCTCGTCAACGCAAAACCTTGCTCTTCGAAGGAGTTGAGCGTCTTCAACGACGTGTCTGGTCAGGTGAACAAATGTCTTCAAGATAGCAAGTTGAATTTCCAGATTCCACCACGTTCGAGCCTCTCGAAGTCGCAGCAATCTGTATTGTGTAAATCGAAGGCCTGTCAAGAGATGATCGGTGCTGTGGACGATTTGGACATTCCAAAGTGCGAAGCTGCATTTGACAACAAAAACATGACGCTACAAATGAGCCTCGACGAGTTCTTGTCGTCATGTGACACGACTACACCGGCTCCGACTCCAATCAAGCGGCGTAAATCGTCGTCGTCGTCGTCGTCTGGATCGGACTCGTTTTCCAAGAAACACCGATATACGAACCTGGCGAATGCAGTTCAGTTTGGGACGCAGCAGCAGCTAGGCGTACTCTTGATTGTCGGTACTCTGTCATTTGGGCTTACGCTTCTATGAGCCATGCTACAAGCAGCTGTCCATCGACTTCTTCGAGTACTTATTTGTTGAGCAAGGCCGTAACCAAAGTCAAATATACTTAGTTCTTTCTCCACTTGTTCAGCAACATGAAAGCCGCTATATGCACTTCATTGTCGAAGTAGTATTGTGCAAGTATTGGTTTCCGCCAACTCAGTATATTTTGTCTCCGCTTGGTCTAGGTTACTATCAAAGGCACACTTGCACTGCATGTGATTGTCACCTACTCGTTATCGGCAGCTCTTGCCAACACCGCGCTGTGCTGACCACCAGCTTCAATCTGAAGAATTTCTGCCTTGCCAAATTTCTTACCCTTGTCCAACGTAGCCTTCGACCAGTCCAGTTGACGTGGCTTGTTTTCGTCACGGTCTACTCCGTTGCCTAGTGCCAGCATGTCGCCGTATCCCCAGGAGAAAATCGCGTCGCTCTCGGTTAACGCCAGTGCGTGGTTTGAGCCTGTGGCGATCATGCGAACCACACTCGACCCGCCATTCTTGGGGTTGGGGATCGTCACCTTTTGAGGCCGATCCTTGAATTCGCCGGTGCTACCAGTCTCGAGCATGCCGAGCTGACCAGAGTCTGCGCGACCAAACGTGTATACATCACCGTCGTTGGTGAGAACGACCGAGTGATGGGTGCCTCCGTCCACAAATGCGATGTTCTTGGAGCTAAGATCCTCCACCAGTTGCAGCTCGGTGCAGTTTTCAGTGCTCCCAATTCCCAACTGACCGTAGTTGTTGAGACCACATGTGTATACATATCCGTTTGCGCTCAACGCAAAGAGGCTGTGGAACGAGCCGCAGCCGATGGACTTAACAACCGGCAGTGGGTCGTTTCCGAGCATCACAGGCTTCGGCTGCAGGTGTTCTGTGTACACCATATCGACCCTGTAATCCCCCTTCGAGTCTTTCATCTCCGCGTCCACCTTACGACCAAGCTGGCCCATTTCTCCCAGTCCCCACGAGAACACACGTCCGTCGTTCGTCCGCACCACGTTGAACGCGCTACCACAGCGGGCATCAGCAATATTATCCAGTGTCTTGATCAAATACGGCCGCAGTTGTTTTTGCTTAAACGCGGCCTTAGCCGATGAGGCATCACACCACTGTTTGCCTTCCTTGTCACGGTAGCATCCCCACGTGTAGACCTTTCCAGCCAGCGTCACAACCGCCGTGTGGCAGTCACCGCCCACCACTTGCACGGCCATGGCCTGTTGTGGTCCAAAACCTTCCACCTTGGCTGGGACGTTCTCGTCTTCGTCGTGACCCAATGCACCATCATCATTGCAGCCCCACGTGTAGACCTCTCCGGCCGCTGTGATAGCAGCTGAGTGGAGGCCACCGCAGGCCACACGGACGATCTTGAGCTTAAAAAGTGGACGCACCACCCTAGGGAACTTGCCCATCAGGTCTTCCTCCTCCTCCACGCCGTGGCCCAATTGGCCACAATCTCCACTACCGAATGTCAGTATTTGACCCGCGTGGCTACCGAACTTGGCATCGATCTCGCGTGCATAGCTCAGATATTCCTTCATGTTCTGGGCCCAAGTGTCTGCCTTGTTGTGCGCCCATTGTGTCTTGAGGTTGGCCACGAAGGCGCGATTCAAAGCTGCAAGCTGACGCGCCGCTTCTTGTGCGCGAGATGTTGGCGTGGCCGTCACAATCTTGCGCGCCTTGAGGACCTGAGCAGGAGCACGAGGGAAGGAGTCGGATCCGCCATTGGAGGCGACCTGGGACGTCTCGTGCTCGTATTGCTCCTTGGACACACCGACGTCAACTCGTCCGCGCTTCATCGTCTTGGTGGCTTTGTCGAATGGAGAGGAGGGAATGCGTTATGCTCTGTCGATAGATTAGATGACAGTTTGTAACGCACTCACGAGTGACAAAAATATACGCCCATCAAAATGGGCATCAATGAGGAAGCACCTGTTGTCACTAATCTGCTTCGTCTCAGTATCATTACCGAAGATGCTGAAGCGCTTCTTGCTAGAAGTTCTCGTAGGCGACCAGACCTTGAACTTCTGGTATCGAAGCTCTTGAAGAGCTTCTCCGCGTTCATGGCATTGCTGACTCCAAGCAGATGTAGACCGAGTTACTTATTGGCGCAACAAACGGAATAGGATGAGCGCGCGTTCATCTCAGGACGTACAAGCAATGTATACTGGGACGATGCAGTTGCAGATCAGTGTATGGAAGTTGATGTAAAGCTTCTCGTGAAGAGCTTGGATGGAGTATCAGTTCGTTTTTGCATTGTCGAGCTGTCGGCGTGGATGAGAAGATGGAGCTTTGGTTACGACCTGCTTCGTTGTTCGAGATGTACGATGTTGAGCGAGACAAGTCGAAGCTGGAGGACGGAGTTTGAGGAAGATGGAGCTTGTCGCTGCCTAAGCAACAAGTTTTTGCAAACAACCGCTCAATGTACGAAGAGACTTCCCATGTCGCCCAATACGGTTTTGACTGGGAGCGTTGAGTGTTGTCGGTGGTGTGTTTATCACGAGGAACGAAATATGTCGGAAATTCCTTGTTCGAAACCACCTGCTGCACGAACTCGCTCATGAAAATGCCAATGTCAACATCACGGGCAAGCCCGTGTCCATCTACGTCATCATGTTCGGCATCTGTTCCTGCTCCTTGAGTGCCACCTCTCGATGGCCACGTAAACAAACCGTCACGTTATGCTATCCATCGCCACGCTGCATTTCGATCGCGGTGCATTGTCTTGTCTTCCGATGGTGCGATTTGGCCGCTAAAGCGGCTACGTCTCCATCGCCAAATCGGCGATGGACCATCATCATGCAGTAGCCAGGCTACATCCAGACTAGGCCAGCAGATCTAGCCAAGATCAAATGTCCACTCGCTAATAGTATCTTAGTTGCTTGCATGTATTTACCTTCATGGCCTGAAAGTCTAACTACGCGGTAAATTACTCTCGAACGAGGGGTTTGCATGCATCTTTGACGTCAACATGACCGAAACTGAAGCAGCAGCCGATCTTGATGATGGTTCACTGGACAGACTACAGAGTCAATCGCGGCACCAGCTGAGAGCCGTCCTGTGTCATTCAACTTCTGTGAGTTGCTACCACATCGGCAATGTTGGCAACTCACAGAAAGTGCCCCTGCTCGCGGTCTGTGTGCAGCACGATTACATGACCAACAACAAGCCGTCAGCAATTGACAAGTGCTCCTGTCTCGGCACCACGACGACGGGGTCACTAACGGTGGACAGCCGCTCAAAAAGGCAAGTAGTTAGTGGTACAGCCCTAGTCAACGTGTTTGCCCGATCTCCATCCAGCGAGTATGGCAGTCAGTCAAAACGACGCAAATTTCGCTGCTGGCTATGCAACTATTGAGCAAAATTACTAACACGGGCATTTTGCAGTTAACATATTAACTCCACTAGTGTATGTATGCGTCGTATTGCGGTCCACATCAGCGAGGCCGCAAGGTGTCGAGCGGGATTGTCAAGGCGGCACTACGACTGCAACGACCATTTGCAAAATTTCGCTTGGATTTTCTCGTCTTTTCGACCAATCAAAGCAGTCGGCCTGATGGCCTGCAAAAAGGCCAACGTGCTCTGGTG
The DNA here is from genome assembly GCA_002812785.1 of Phytophthora litchii. NCBI lineage: Eukaryota > Oomycota > Peronosporomycetes > Peronosporales > Peronosporaceae > Phytophthora > Phytophthora litchii. The sequence goes on along the minus strand of PCFV01000094.1, from coordinate 29,463 downwards.
ACTGGGGAAGTGCATAGTCTTGTGACTGCATGACCCTGCGCGATGCCATGAGAATGCAGGCTTTGCGTGCCAAAGCGATGGCAAGTGTAGGCGTTCCACCCGCTTTCTGTGGGCAGGCGAAATGCTGCTTGGAAATCTCTCTGCATAGTCATACCATGTGCTGCGTCCCTCTCACAGCTGAAATATTCATAATAAAAGAGCTTAAACTAAGTACAAGCCCACTTTCGTTTATTCCTGGCTCTGATCGCAATATGCTGCACACCTGCTTCTCTTTGCATTCTAAAACGTCCTCACAAGCTACACTGCCGTATTATAATCCTCTGACAAGCTGTCCATGCCTTCACCACTCGTCATCTTTCCTCCACAATCTACTTTCACTCCAACTCCCCAATCTCTTTCGTTAGAATAATCGGCGTTTCTAACGATATTTCACGTCCAGAGGATCTTGTGTATACAAATGCTCCATTGCGTCAGTGACAGGGTCTAGCTCGATTTTTTACACGACTCCGATTGGCTGTTTTCTTCCCCCAGCGGGAAACCGGACGCCCTCTTTCGCTCATACGCCAACACGCGCGCTCCCGCTCAAGCCTCGCCAGGATGGAGCTCATGGACCAAATGGCCTCGTGCAGTATCCGCGTGATCGACCTGGACGACGGCTCCGTGCGCACCATCTCATGGGACCCGAATGTACCGGACCAAGTCTTCGAGAGCCTCGTGGAGTCGCAGCTCCGCGCGCAGTTCGGCGTGTCGGACGAAGCGTGGGTGGACCTCATCGACACGGCCAACTCGAGCCTCGTGCACATCACGAAGGACGTTCTGTCCAATGTCAAGGACTCGCTGTGTCTGTGTCTGTCGCCCAAGACCGAGGCCTTGGCCCCTATGAAGACCAGTGAAGTGTTTGAGGTCGTGTTTCAGGACAAATCCCTTGGCATGACTATCCGTGAACACAATGAGAGTGTGATTGTCAATCATTTCAAGCGTAAACCGGACGGATCGCTGAGTGAAGCGGAAATTTCAGGCCTTATTCAGCCGAACGACGTCATTTACAAGGTCAATGGGGCCAGAACTGTCGGTCGCAGCTACGACAATGTCGTGCAGATGCTACAGACACAGACACGACCACTCAGTATTCAATTTTTCCGTCCATTCCGACGTGAAGGACTCTTTGCAGTCGAATTCCGTGGCGCCAGTCTCAATATGACTATCACGACAGACGATGTCAATGTCATTGTCAAGGACTTGCCCATGGCACACCCCAATATTGTGGGTTATGCTGAAGCTCATGGGGTCCGCATTTTTGACATTATTCATGCAGTGGATGGACAGGTGATCAACGGACTTGAGTACAATCGTGCCATCAGCTTGCTGAGTCGCAGTACGCGGCCTATGGTGGTCGTTTTCGCACGTTCCAAGATGATGCCTCCTACGCCCGGACGATCTACGACTGTCATGACCAACCGTTTCTCGTTTGCTTCTACTGTGGCGCCGTCGCCCCGACCTAGTAACATGGACGGTTTCGGATCACGTCGCGGCTCGGGATCTTCCATGATGAGTGGTATAGATGGCGAGAATATGCTGGTAGAGGAGATGCTCGAGTTTTGTGAAGGTCTGGGCAATGACGGTGTCCTGAATGTGAAGGAAGTGGAGATGCTCAAGGATATGGTCCTTGCCATGCGACCTGACGTGTGCAGCGCGGTGAAGCGAAAGAACAACAACGCGATTGTGGCGATAGTGCGCTCGCCGTTCATGCGGCTTTGGGACAGTCTGCTCAAGACCCGAGAGAGCATTTTGTTAGCTGGACCTGTGTCGCTCAAGCGCAAGAAACGCTTCCACCTACTGCTCACAGACCATGAACGCCTTCTCTTTGTCAATAAGGATACTAACTTATTAGAGGACGAAATCATGTGCTCACAAATCGTGACCGTGAGCTCTCGCTCCAAGTACCAGGAGCTTACCATCTCTACGAGCAAGATGGACTACGTGCTGATCGACAACTTCATTGGACCTGTCATTTGGGTGCGTGCTATCCTGCCCTTCACGTGCACGCAGGGCGTACTCAAGGTGGCGAGCAGCAGGCGTTTCCTCGTCTCCAAGAAGCGGTATTTTGTGCTGCGCGGAAACCGCCTCACGGGCTACAAAAAAGAGAGCATGATTCACCAGGTTGGCGCCAAGAGCAGCACAATCTCACTCGAGGATGCCAAAATTGATATTTCGGATCCACGCAACCACACTTTCATCATTACCACGCCTGAGTTCAGCCAAGCCGGTAAAAAGCTCATTCTAACGGCGACATCGACGCGAGAGTTCAACAAGTGGACCACAGCACTCCAAGCTCTGAAAACAGCGTCCCCTACCACTGCAGCTTGAGCCTAGCGAGATAAGTTGCTCGTTCTCAGAGCACGGACATCGACCCCGAGCTGAGGGCGAAAGTCTGCCTTGTCGGGCAGCAACACGACAGAAAATAGTACCATCGCAGTAGCCATGGGGTGGCAGCTACGAACGCATTGTGATGCAGTGAATGTACAAGCTCATGATAGCTTTGCTGTGTTTACAACGGAAAGGGGCAAATGCAAATCAAAAGACATGAAGATGAAGCCAAATACAAAAGTTTTATAGTATTCTATCCTTGTGCAAATAATTCTTTGTCTTTCGTGTAAGCTTCAACCTCAGCAGCCAGTGCTTGGAATTCCTCGGTAGGCGTGAGGTACGCCCAGGTCTGATAGAACTGCAACTTTTTCTGCACTGCCGCCAACTTTTTCATCGCTGCCTTCTTTTCCTTTTTGACTTGTTTGTCTGCCTCACTGCTACCCTTCAGCTCTTGCTGATACCGCTTCAGCATTGCATGCATGTCGCTGAGAGCATCCAGTAAAAACACATCCGTGCGTAGAATCTGCTGTGCATCCTGGATTGCTAGTGTATTTGCAGCCGAACTTCCACTAGACTGCTTCTCCAGACAAGCTAAGCAAACATGTTCTACGGACTCGTAGCGCGCATCTTCACTGAGAACTCGACAAAGGTCCAGCAGCATCAGTGCCGCCTCTGCAACATCTTGTGCGTAGTCCCCATTGAAAACTCGAAGCACCAGCGCATAAGCGAACAGTTCTTCCACTAAATGGTAGCGCAGATATGGCGATGGCTGTCTTCCACCAGGTAGCAGAACATTCATGCTCGTAGGTACCTTCTGCGCATCGTTATTCGTAAAGAGCCCAACAGGATACAAAACCGTAGTCTCCACCCTCGTTCCTGAAAACGTCTCAGCACTCTCCTTATCACCACCAATCTCCTCTAGAATTAACTGATGACGCCGCGCTGATGTCTCGCTGCGGTATTTGCGTTCGCCCATAAGCCACCACGGCGACCAAAGCTCGACAAGCTTCCCCAGTCGTCCATCTGCCACCTCTCCGAGGAATCTCCTCCTCTCTTCTGACGTTAAACTCTCCAATGTGAGCTCCCCTGTCTTATCTAGCAGTGCCAATTCCTCCATCCTCTGCATCAAGGCTTCTTCATTGTCTTCTGCATTTGCCACCCGTTGCTGTTCTTCTTGAAACTTTCGAACTCGTTCCAGTAGCTCTTGTATACTCTTCTGCTGCTTCTTGCCGTCGTCTCCTTTTGCATTTGAAGCCAATTGCACTTCACTACGTACGTGGCTCTCAAAGAATTGTTCTGTGCAGTCTACGCCATGCGATCGGTAGCAATCAACGCTACAGTACGGGGTATTGCAGCGCGGACAGGTATATCTCGCCTCCTGCGTCGTGCACACGCGACACACTCGAGCCAGCGACGCATTAGTTACCGACGGACCTTCAGACAGTAGGGGCAGAGCTGGGACATTGTTGGAAGGCTTCACCGTCGTCCGTAGCGAGCCCAAACGGATCGGTACGCGCTCCATGACGAGGAATTGTCTGGTGATGGAAAATGACAAGATTTCAACCAATGAAAATTGATATGTGATGGAAGTGTAGCCATTTCGATGCACGTTATGTACTGTTTCGATGCTCGATTACCATGATGCTCTGAAAGGACAGTACCAGATTGTGAGCCAGCGCTTACGAGCGTCCACAATGGCAAAACACGAGTGGAAACGTGAAGATGGAGCTTGGAAAAGTATGTCACCACTCACGCGATACACGCGCGATGTGGTCTCGATGCTTCGTTTCCCATTGGCATCGACGATGCTTTTCTTGACGGACACAAGTGCACGGTATAGTGCACGAGTGGCATTCTCATAAGCTTGCACGCGTGAATCGGCTTGACGCAGTGCTCCACCACCGATCACGAGAGTGGAGAAGAGCTGGAAGATAAACTCTTGACGGTCTTCTTCAGAGAACACAGCGCAGTTGTCCGAATCAGGGTTCGCCAGCATCTCAGTGAGCAAGTCGCCTGCGGTGCAACCGTCGAAGTCTTCGTCGATGCAACCACGCAAACTACCGTCGCGAGCCACGATACCTGCTGTTTCTAGCTTCTCGAAGAATGCCATACTAGTCACGTTGACACGCAGCCGCTCGAAACGCAACAAGGAGGTCCCGCTGCATTTTTCAGGTTTAGATGTCAACTTTTTAACAGAAGACGAGTTGCTGCTGAGGTGTGCAGGAAGCTACAGAAATTGAGCGAATATAAGCATCGGAAAGCGAGTTGATACGCAGAGTTGTTGTACATACCGGTAAAACCTGATGAACACTATCGTCTTGGAAGAACTCCGATAGCAGCGCCTCATCGGCTTCGCTGGGTAATCGTCGATGCACACGGAAACGCTTCAGCTGTAGAGTATCGCTTAGATTCCACTGCAACAGCTTTTGCCGAATCTCGAAGTCGCTCAGCACTGGAAGCGAGTCCGGGAGATGTTCGAACGACCTCGTCAGTACCTTGTCAACAGAGGCTGAATTGCTGGAGTCGTTGGCATCCTCCTGAAGCTGTGTTGTCATACTTATCTTCTCGTTCCAGTCTAAAGATTTGTAGTGCTGTGACGAGTCGGCTGTGACTCTTCCTTCATGTCGGTTCAGCTTGAACACCAACTCAAAAGCCCATGTTGACAAGTTTGATTTGTTCACAATTTTATCTCCTCTTTGTCACTTGGATCTGGGAAGAGGGTCAGCAAACTGGACGCACGATGAGTGCGTGCTCTCACTTGGCGAATGTCTTGCTTCGCACGGAGAAAACTACGAGCAGTGGATGCCCATCGAGGTGCACGCGCATCGAGTCGTTGTAGAGGGGTACGCGGAACTTAACCTCGCCTCCCTCTTCCTGACGAGCGATACGCTTCAGTGAGAGCGTGCAGTGGCCGTTGATTGATTCGTTCTTCACCCACACAAGCATGTGTAGCTGTTCAAGCGGCCGTGTGTGTTGAATAACCGCGTTCAGCGACAAGTTCAGCCCATTGGAGCCTTGGCACCGTTCACCAATGACGTCGCACTGCTTCGCGTCTTCACCGACTAACGGCGCAACTATGCGCGTTTTCTTTGGAACTACGGTATTAGCATTCCATACTAATTCCATGTTAAACACTCGTAAGACGGTCGAAACAGGACGGTTCTGCGCTTTCATCTGTCGGACTACGCGAGCCTGGTCGAAGTAGCTGCCACTCACCGAGCTGGAATATTTGTCTGCATCGTTGATGCCACTTGCTGTGGACATAGATCGAGAATTGCGATGCGATAACCTTCGGGGAGATCCTGCCGTAAATACTTGCACGTTACTGTCATTTTGTGGGAAACTGAGCACAAAAGTCCCGTACACAGGGCTGTGGTCGCTCACATCCATTCCGTCACCATGGTTGACGGACCGGTAGTTGTCGATAAGCCTCAGTGATCCATCCTGGGAAGTAGGGTCTGGCACCTTTTCTGGAATTAGTTTCGAATCACTGACTAGGAGTGAGTGAATCAAGATGCGATCACACCATCCAGGCACGCGTTTCTTCACCTTGCCTCCCTTATAAAACGGTTCCTTGTACAGCACACGCCAAACGAGCGATGGCCACAGCGGTAGCGTTTCATTCACGGGCCCGCGTTTGGGGAACTTCTTGTACGTTGGATAGAAGTCTGGGAACTTGTGTGGTTCCGTGAAGCCCTCGAAAACACCACCATTACGGCGATCATTCAAAAGACCATCGAATTTATCGTGTAGTTCGAGGTTACGACCCTCTTCGAGCATGTGGAGCACCATCTGAGGGTCCAGCAAAACGATACGGTAATTCATATCACCCATCCACACCACGTGATGGAACTGCTCTGTCAGGTCAAAGCTATAGTGACCCATCACACGACCTAGGCTAGCATTCAAGTTCCTGATCTGTTCGCGGCGATACGTGTCATTCCGCGCATCCAAATGGCAGTTCACGAAAACAATTGTAGTGTGGTTGATCATGAGTGCCACGGCAACACCACCCTTTGATCCACTTGTAAGCTTGAACTTATGAGCACCCGCTCGAATCAGCTTGACCTTGTCCTGAATGTCGGCGCAATAGAACACAGCCATTCCCGTAAATTTGGTGCCGACAAATGCTCCGTCGCCACGACCGTGCACCGCGTCAATCACTGCATCAGGAGGGTAATTTTTGTGATTCACCATAAAGTTGCTGTTCTTCATCTCCATGCGATAGTAACGAGCGCCTCGCTCATTGCGGTTCAAATACGCCTCCACGGCGTGATAGACATTCTCCGATACACCCTCCTGTACTCCGAGCACATACAATTGGTAGCCGTGCGGCAGGAAGTTCTGCAACATCGTGGCCGAACGCTGTTCGTCAATGATCCCTTTTCCATCATCAAAAGGGTCTGCTGCGCCGATGTTCCATGTACCCACCCATATACGGACGTCTCGTACATTCGTCCGCTTACTTGTCTTCAATGCTGGCGCTGTTGGTCCTAACGAGAAACTACCTGTCCGCAGTCCTGCCTCAAAATACGAGCGTGGTGATGTGATACGATTCTCAGACTCGTCAAAAGTTTCGTCAAAACTTAAATCAACAGATGACGAGCTTTGCTGAGCCACGAGAGAAGAGTTTTTCCGCGCGTTCTTGAGCACGAAATGTTGCGATCGCATGCTGGCGATGTCCTCTTCAGTCTCAGAACTCGTGCGCTGGAACGAGTCGCTCTTGCGCGAGGCTTCATGCGCACTTGACGCAGCAACAGTTGAGGATGTTGGTCCACTCTTGTTCGCGCCGTTAGCAGTAGTGGATGATGCAACGGTAGGAGGTAACGTGCGTAATTTCTCAATCATAAACTCTGGCTGCTCGAGATCCGCGAGATTGTTGCAGCTAAAGCTGCTCTTGACATTATTCACTCCATTCCAGTAGCCCGAGCGTAGTTTGACTGCCGCCTCAGTCGCACTAGCCACCGATGCCAAGCGTCTCGTCCGCGTGCGATGCGATGCAGCAGCCGCTTCCGCCACTGTTAGTCCTGTGACTCCCAAGCCATTGGCAAAACTTCGCGACTTGTTGAGACTCCCCCGTTTCATGCCTTTTGGTGCCGCTACATCGGACTCTGCAACTCTCAACGCGTGCATTTCACCTCCTGCAAAGGATTTCGGAGGTTCTTTGCCGGTTTTCAGTCTGAAATTCTCGAGTTCGAGCTCCTGTACTCTTCGACTAAGCCTCGCTGCTGTCTCTGCCCACTCTCTTGAGTCCTGTCGTGGCTCCACTGCATTGGAATGACTCATACTGACATTCCGTCGGAGTGCTGCATCTTCACGTCCAATACTGACTTTACGTCGTCGTTCGGTCGCTTCTCCAGCACTGACGTTCCGTGGAGGCAGTCCTGGTCGTCCCCTTGGTGCATATTGCGGACTATTCGTGACGCTACTGCCGTCACTGCTTCCTGTTGCCTGTTTCCTAAGCGATGAACGTGGTGCAGGGGACGAATGGGGCGTCAGACGCAAAGACGCGGGAGACGTGGGCGGCACGGGCGGCGGCACGCGTGAGGGCGACACGAGTCTCCGCACGTCGAGCGTCTTCGTGGATGTAGGCACAAGCAGCTCCTGTAGCTGCTGCAGCGTCGCTGGTTCCTCAATCTGTGAGAATGCGCGCGTCACGCGGATCCTGGGGGCGCGCGCGTCCGGCCGGGGGTCAGCCATGTCGTTGTTGTTGCTGTTGTTGTTGCTGGGGCTGTCGAGGCTGGAGCTGGAGCGCTGGTACAGCGGGCGGTGGTCCTTCATAGAGTTAATACAGCCGGAGGCGCCTCTCCCGGAAACTGCCGCAGGTCTTCGTTTTGTAGCTGGTGAACCCACTCGTTGGATTGATAGGGAGTTTGTATGGATCTGCTGATGGAGAACTCAGTCCAGCGTGCGTGCGGTACGCGAGAAAGAAAGGCACGCTCGTCATGCCATCGCGATTAGCTAAAGAATTTAAATGAGCGGTGGAATCGAGTGCTTGTAGCGCACTGTCGTGGCCATGACGACCTGCATTTCGACGTGCGGACGTGGATACTACACTAACTGTAGTTGAGGTTTCGTAGGGATATTCGAGAACACCATCACCAGAATACAGCGTTCATAGGTCTCTAGTCTTTTACTCTAGTACTTTATAGTAGTATTACATGTTGAAGCATGTAGAACGAGCAGTGGAGCCCTAAAGAGTTCTTCGCGAAGATTTCCTAGAATTCAAGATATTTAGAATTGTAAACACAGATTTGGAATTATTATTTGTGCCAGTCCAGATTGGACAAATACCGCCCATCATGGAGAGCGACGTCGGGGCGGGGCGGCTGGACGCGCTGGTGCTCAAGCTGCGGCACCCTTTAGCCAAGATCCGGTCCAGGGCACTGCGCAGTCTACTGTTCAAGCTGCGGGAGCGTCTGGTGCGTTGGCAAGAGCTGGAGCCACTGCAGAATGCTCTGATTCCTGCTCTCCTGGCGTGTCTGGAGGCTCCACTGGAGCTTGACACGCTGCACGTGCTGCAGTTGTTAGTGCAGAGCCAATCAGAAGTCTTGCTGGCTAGTTTGCAGCATTTCGGAGCGGCCCAGAAGCTTCAGAGAGCTGCCAACAACAACCCAGAGCTTCAATCCAGCTACGAAAAGGTCAACAGACAACTACAGACCTTAAAACTAAGTAGAAGACTGATAATTATGTGCAATGTTGTGGTGTTTGATGCAGTTATTGAGACAGATCTATATGACCAAGTTGGTGCCAGTGGAGGACGAGAAAATGGAACAAACCAGCACCTCAGAAGAAGAAGAGGAAGAAGTGCCGGAGTTTAGGACCAGTAAAGTGTTGTCAGATCGACGGCAAGCTCCCAAAGTGGACGACTTGGAGGCTCGAGGATGGAAATTTGCTCAGGTGACGCTGGCGTCGGCGGATGATCAGTATCTATTCGAGTTTGAGGTCAAACTGCAGTTGCGGACGGAGGTTCAGGACATTGTGGAGGCGTGTGCGACGTTTAGGAATGAATTGTTAAGAAACTTTCCAGCAGAAGTGTTTCTGCAGAGACCTGCAGTGTTGCAGTACTTGCTACATCTGGTCCAGCAGCCGATTTTGCCTGGAAGTCCAGGAACAATGAGTGGGGAAGGTGATTGTGATGTTTTGATGGAGAGAGCGATGGAAGTGTCAATGGGTGTGAATTATTTTGATGAAATGCTGAACGCAACGTTTTCGAACAAACGGGGGAATTTGTCAGGTGCAGTAGTTATGGCAAGTCTCAAAGCGATTGAGTCGTTTTTGCATGCATTGAAGCTTACCGGGAGAACATGTCTGGACCCTACCTACGTAGTACACGCACCTAAAGTTCAGGTGGAGTTGTATGATGCGTATGACACGCGAAGAGTACTGTATCCGCGTGTGAGTGCCGAAGTTGGAGACGATGGCAGTTTATCAGAACAAAGGGGCGGCGACACTGGCGGACTGGGACAATACTCCTTGAGTGGAGCGGTGTACAGAATATTCATGAGTATTTTGCCCTTGTTGCGCTCGAGTCGGCACCCTCGATTACACTTGTTGAACCTCCTCACTACGGCACTATCTTATTTACCGGAGAAAGGGATAGCAGAAGCAAGTCTTCAGGAGCTTAATAAGATGCGACTGGAACGGATTCTGGAAATTCTCAGTGGCATTTGTCAACCTGTAGCACTGGAGCAAGCGAGAAACTCTTTGATAGATGACGATCTTGGGCTTACACACTCGATGGCATGGAAACTAGTGGGGCTCGTCCTTCGGTTGCTTCGATTGTACTCGTCAAGTCAATATTACGTGGAGGGGGATTCTAGTACAGCTGATAGCAATAGAGGTCATTTGAGATCCGATGAGAAGATCAGAATTGTCATTCCAAGGGTATTGTGGCAGGCTGTAAAAAATTGGGTTGCGAATCCGGCATTTTCTGAAGTAGCTACTAAAGAGTGGCAAGATGAATCGGTCTTACAGGGTCTGTCGAAAATTGATGACACCATTCTCGCCTTCGTCAACCTGAAGCAGTCATCGCAACGAGATGCTAGATTGATTCTCGATTTTGTGGAATTTGCAAAGGTACACCGTGAACAGTTGGTAGATTTTGAACACTGGGAGAAACCAGCATTTTTTAATTTGGAAGTTGCTATGAAAACCATTCAAGCCAGATACGCATTTGACGATGCGGACATCGGAATTATTGCTGATGCAACGCTCCAGATAATTTGGTCAACATTGACTACAGACACTGGAAAACTCGCTGACAGTGATATTGAAGCCATTCAGTTTATCCTTTGTGATTTGTTGAATTACTCCGAGGAGAAGAGATTATCGACATCACATGACACGATAGTAGCTGACTTTTTTCGAGGTCTCATGAATCTTATTGACGATCTGGTCAATAAGTCTAGCCGCGTATCCCCTGACTGCCGACGACAATTCTTTACCAAAATTGTGTGCGACCCGAAATTTCTTGCACTCCTTTTGATAGTTCTAGCAAGACATGAGGGGTCTAATGATCGAACGAGAAGTGCGGCATTCTGGGGGATTTTGCGTGCAGCTTTGAATCAGATTGTAGACTCCTCTAAGGACACACTACTGCCGTTCCAGCCCGTAATTCCACTTCTTCAACATTTTGCGTACATTGAGCCGTCAGAAGGATCTTCACCGGTGCAACGTTCAACTCAGCCACAACTTGCTGAAGTTTTAAACCAAGTGGAAACTATTGTACCCGATCACATTCGGATTTTCTTAATCTGCCGCTGCTTGCTCCATGTGTCATCATACATTCGAAAAGCAGCTGCCTCTGGGATTCTTCGGTTGCTTTCTCAATCTGCTTCATCTACTGTCGACATGATCGCCAAGGATAAAACAATCCGTGAAGACCCATTTGGCGGCGCATTCGGGTGTGATGACACATCTTTAGACTTCGAAAGAACGATCATGGAAAACCCCTTGCCTGTTAGCAATACCCGTGATCACCAACCAAGCGATAACGAGCTATCGTCACAGTTGAGCAAGTTATCTCACTTATGCAGGGTGATTTCCGGGACCTCTTCTGCCTTCGAGAGCATGAAGGAGGCTGCACTCAAAGAGTTAGTCATGTTTCTTGACAATTCATCAGCGAAGCTGTTCTCACTACTTGAAGAGCTGGATAAATTCTCAGATCTGATGGAACTGCTTCGTGGCATCCTCCAAACAGAGTCCAGTCAACATGACCCATCAATGGCAAAACAAGCCCTCCTCGTTTTCAGGACGCTATTACTTCGCAGCCGATTGTTGCGTTTGGCCATGCAATGCGATTATGACATGATGAATCTTCTAATGCCGTTGATTTTTCACCCATCTGCCTTTGTTCGCGCGCAGATGTACTACATTATTCTCCTACTCATGTGCTCCAATGAAAATTTTATTCCCAATGGTGCGCCAATTGATACACTGGGCAGCGACTACCCCGAAGTCAGTAACGAAGCAGTAATCCCCGAGATGATCAAGTCAACGTTTGGATTGTATTCCAGTCGTTGGGATCGATGCTTTCTTACTACTTGCTCTTTGAAAGTACAATCACAAGCAAGTTCTTCTCTGCTAACCAAGCGATATGATGCGATCTGGTTGCAAGAAGTGAAAGCTATCATCAACCAGAATCCATGTCGTTATAACTTAGACAAAGCGAAGGGCGACAGAGAAATCAGCAACCAACCCCAGTCATTACTAGATGGAGAGTATACACACGTCGTGCAGAAACTCCGAGCTGCGCCGTCGCACGGGAAATGTTTGAACGCAATCTACCATTTGATGACGATTTGTGAAGCTTGGCGTATTGCTCGCGAGAGGTTTGTTCGGGAATGGATGGAAGATTTTGAGCGGTATTTCGCTGTACCTCCTAAATCTGAACGAGACGAGGTGATCATTGGTGCGCTTGTGAGTTCTCTCAGCGTGATGTTTTGTGCCATGACTAGAGGAGAGCAGCTGCGAGCCCTTGTTGTGGTGAAGCGCAAGGTTCTCCCGCTACTGAAAAGATCACAGAGCAAGGCTTTTTCTCTTCAAGTTGCGCGGTTGCTGTTGAACGTGAGTGAATCGAAGGTTGGCGATTTGTTCTTGTCACTTGCTGCTGATACCGACATTATCTCCACAATCTGCATTAAGTACTCAGCAATCTACGCGACAGATCCTGTTCTTCACAGTATCATGCTGGATGTTCTGTTACGATTCACCAGATGCATGGACGAAAGTGTCGACATGCACCTTTCAACTTCCTCACGCGAGAAAATATTCAAACGTCTTTTGGAAATGCTTTCGCCGTTGCTCACTGTTGTATGTCGCCACCGTGTCCCAGGCTCATTCCTGGACCGTGACGTCTTTGTCGTGGGCTCTCAGTGCATGATATCGATCGTTCGGTCACTTCCGTCTGAGTTACTTCTTGCCAGCGACAGTCCTTTGGAACATACTGATAGCAACTTACTTCTTGACGGTAGTTGGACGTCTCGTTTTCTCTTCGACCACGTGTCACCAATCCGAGAACTTGGTTTCCTTGTTATTGGGCGAACTGCTTCGGGCGTTCCATCGACGCGATTGCTGGAAATGGCTTTTGAAACATCCATAGACGACACAGAATCTGATGCTGTACGCGCAGCAGCGTGCACAACATTGACTAAGGAACTTGTTCGATACAATGAGCGTTCCCCTGATCAACAAGCTGAGATTGTGGAGGCTGTCCATGGTACCACATTTGCAGGAAGAGTTTTGCGCTCACTTTCTAGCGCATTGAAAAGCCATAAACTGTTCGTTCGTGCAGCTGGTGCGTTCGCATGGTTGGTTCGAGTGCTATATGTACATCGAGAAATCTTGGCTCCACATTTTGGGGATATGCAGCAAGAGTTGCAGACAGCTGAAGAAAAATATGACGTCTACCCACTCTTAGTTCAGGTAAGAACATCATGCTGAAGTACATTGTATTATGAATGCCTTCTTGCCGCTAATACTTTATTTACTTGTATAGGCACTCTCATTTCGAGATTGGAAGGACAAGTGCAATCGAAACAGTTTGTGCTGTATGCTCTTGCCATACTGTGATGATGACGCATGGAGATGCTCACTGCTTCCAGCCATTTTAGATTTGATCGCTGAAGTGATGAATCTCCTCCAAGATGTATGTCGTGGTGCTGATCAAGTGGCTTTCTTCCTCACGGTATTTACCTTGTTTTATTTACCCGAGCGACAAATTCACGACTAACTAGACTGTGTACGGCGAAGCATACACCCTTGCAGTATCAGCTAATGGAGCTTGTACGGGATGCCCACGCTTCTTTTGACGACACATATTCAGTGGCTACCCAGCGGAGACATTACCAAGTGTTCGACCTTTGTGCTGACACACTCAGCACATTATTGGTTCAATTGGTTGATCAGCACAGCGATTATATTCCAGAGCTGACTGGAGCACATACAATGTCGGGCTATGGGGCGAATTTTGTGAGTGTGGTGGTGTCGCTGCTAAATCCCAAGCACCCAATTGATCTTCGAGTATCATTCTCTCGTTTCGTGACAGCTGTAAGTGACGAGGGACATTTTCACCAATTCCTTATTGACACTATTATTTCTGTAGGTGGCTTTGCTGATGCCCGGAATCCTGAAGACTATAGATCCTTCAGTTATCAATGCGCTGGGGTCTGCTGTGCTCGAACTCTACCAGGAGGTTGCAGAGTTTAGGCCACTTGATGCTAGTACGACCACGTCTGATCTACAGGGTCGCGTATTTCCATTAGCATCCATTCGACGTGTCTCGTGCGCTGTTCAAGTACTGCTCGAGACAAGCCCTATGATCCAACCGCTTGTTCAGATAAAGCGAGTTGTACCTTTTGCAATGGCTTCCATCAAAGATTCGTTCACTGCGATTCGCATAGCTGGTGGATTTGGTGGCAAGCGACCTAAAAGATCGATGCAGGACACACACGTGCTTGACCTTTGTGGTCGTATCCAAACACACATGGAGGTTGTGAGTTCCATCGTCGGAGGCGATAGGGAAATTCAACGACTGGCAAAGGTACCTGAATACTCGCATTGTGCTTTGTGATGTATTGTTATCTAACCGAATGACATTCACGCTTTAACTAGGACGAGGGTCTTCTCAGTGTGGTTCTGTCAAATTGGAGCGTGATGAAGATGGCTCACACGCGTGGATCGCAACTGATGTTACGTTCACTGCAGCTCTTGGCAAACTACTGCTACGGAAATGACAGTGCCCGAAGGTCTCTGCTAACTTCGTTGCCTCTGGGTTCTGGGAAACTCTCTGGAGGTGAAAATGCTCAAACCCTATTGTCATTCTTGTTCGACCTGGCGAGCACCCGTGGCGAGATGGCATCTCTCCGCCAAATTGCAAGTGGAGCCAATGCCTTGACGGCAGCTGATTTGGCCTTAAGCAATGCTGCATGTCAAGTGTTGAAAACTGTGCTGCTCAATACTGAATGTGTCTCGGCATCCATAAAGATTGGATCGATTTCTAGACTGATTGATTCGCTTCAAGATCGCCTAAACCAAGCCAGACAAACCAGCAAAACAAATCATCTGGAGAATGAGAACCTAGCACACATGCTCAGCGTGATCAGTAGCGTTGCTTGCAATGAAGAGGGGGCTCGCCTATTGTACACCAACTGGGCTACTGTGCTCTCTCTTGTGCTGGAGGACGTCATGCATTTACCAGATACGGCGATTCGTCGCAGTGGATGCTTGCTCATGAGGAACCTTGCTCTTTCACAAGCGACGAAGAACCATTTTGCGCTCTGGGAAGAAATCCTAGATGAAATGGTCGCTCAGAGTGTTCTTGTGGCTGAAGACGACTTGACTACCCTTGGATATGTTACAGCGGCGCTCTGGTCGCTTGTGTATGACAACCAGAAAGCACGCGCATTGCTTCTGTCAAGGGCAACTACATTGCGAAACTTGCAGCAAATGGTAGATTCTCAGAAGACTGGTACGTATTTACCTGCGGTGCTCCATTTACAGGTTCAGACACTTACCGATGTGTTTGTTGCAAGGATCTGCTTCTTCTAATGATATTGCAGAAAACCTGAGACGAGTAATGTTGCTCCTCCAGGAGTAGAGCGCTAAACTCTTTAGCGCTGATGAAGATGAACTACAGTGTCCTGAGTACCATAACTCACACGAGTCCGTATTTATTCATCCTTATCCACATTGGCGACCAATAGCCAATAAATAATCGCACACTTGCACGCATTCAGCGGCTTGGCATTTTTGCAGTCCTAACAGGAACTTGGTGCTCATGATCAGGATATATCGAAATCTTCTTCTTCACTACTGTAACAGTTTTCGTCGTCATCCTCCGACGAACTGCCATCCTTCTCGATACGAACGTGTGTCGTTCCTCCTGGACTCACGACTCCCTTGAGAGAATGTGAACCAACATCTTCTACGACCATGACACCTTTCTTCTGCGCACAGTGAAAGGTAAACCACACGAGTTAGATACTGCCATGTACGCATTGTGCGTTCACAACGTACCTTGGAAGACGCAGTATTTGCTTGCACTGATTTAACAGGGGTAGCCATCGATGTCACGCGGCGTACCTTTCCAGCAACCATCACTCCACCGCCTGCAACGTGTTGGCGATTGATGCCCAACACATACGAATCGATGTCGTCACGCATTCGTGAGCTTAGTTTCTTGAGTAAACCCGGTGCCTCATCATCCACTTCAGAATCGTCGTCAAAGCTTCGCGACGGGGTCGCCAACTCCGGTGACTTGATGCAATCAAACTCGGGTAGCTCTGGCAAGCCATCCTTAGATGGGGTTGTCTCGAAGAGGTCATCCACGTGTTTTTTCTCGTACTTCGGGTAACATCACATACAACTCGTTAAGTAACAATTACTCAACACTTCGTCGTGATCATAATATGTGCTTACCTCTTCCACAAACTCGCGCACTTGTTTTTTGAATTTGTTCGAGCCAGCGCGCGCAATTTTGGTAGGTATGGCAGAACTAGCATCGGAATTCGCTCGCTTCATTGTTTTTTTCGCTGATTTCCGATTCGTAGGTGGAGATCTAAACTGCTCAAATGTTTTTGTTTGGCAGTCTGTTGCTGATTTCCCCGGCACATATTGTGCCACCTAAAAACAAATATTAGAAATGTTAGTGATGCAGTCACTTCTTCATCACTTTGCGCATTAGTTCCAGCACCTGTGCCCAGAAGTTCGAAGCAGTTGTTGGTATCTTCAGCTTCGCATCAATCAATGCTTCCAATTGCTCGTTTGTCCATACATCTGCTTCAGACTCAGGTTCAGGTTCATTCTTCTTGATACTCTTCTTTTTCTCCTTCGTGAGTACAGGAGCACGAGTCTGTAACATGATATAACAAGATGAATCAGCATAAAGCATGCAGTATCGCTTATAAAGTTGACCACGAACCTTCTTGGGCTTTGGTGTTTCGAACACATCGCCATCTTGTACTGGGGTCGGGGTAGAAGGTGGTTCAATGATCTCTTCAACCTCATGTATCCGAGGCTTTGGAGAACTATTTCAACGTAAATTACACGCACATCCTAATTAGTCCTAACTTCACCATGCCAACACCCCATTTCCCTTACCCGTGCGTTTCCGCCACACCTTTCTTGTTGGATGACTTCGGCTTAGACACTGACTTGTCATGCCCCCCAGTTTTCTCTGACTTCTTCACAAACGGGAACAACCTCTTGTGGAAGTAGGCTGGAATGCCGTCCTCCATCATTTCCATCACTGCTCTTGGAATACCTGCACTTCTTGCTGCATCACGATCAAATTTTCCATTCAACGCCACATACTCTCCATCTTTCGACGTAAACTTCTTGGCTCCCTCCCGTTTGTCTACAACAAATCTCGCTACTTGTCCGTCCACCTGTCCAGTCACCACCATCTCCATCTTCTCCATCGGCCACTCAAGCCGCCAGTGCTTCAACACTGTTGCCTTCCTATTGTTTTTTTTTCCTTCCTGTTGCTTTTTCTCCCGTCCTTTCTTCTTAGGCTCTGGGGATTGAAACAATTTCTTCTGAATCACAATCTCCTCCACGTCAAAACCTGAATCCTCAACCATTTCCAAACTGCTTCGTTTCCACTTTTTCTTCATTGACCTCGTCACAGGCGTTCGTCCTGCCATTTCCAGTACTCCATGACGCTGTTTGCGTATCTTGAGCTTCGTAGCGCTTCTAGTTACCGCAGGCGACGACGTATCCTTTCTTTTCTTCTTCTTGTGGCTCTTAATCAGCTTCAAATGGGCGAATGGATCCTCCTCTTCTTCTGGGGCACTAAATGTATGCGGAATTTCTCGTTTGGGGCTCTCATAGCGCCGTTTCTTGCGCGGTTTTCGTGTGGATTGTACTACAGCGTCTTCTCGACCAAGTCCTACCAATGCACTCTCTAATACGGAGCTGTAGCGGCTTCTGCGGATCGGTGCAGACACGCTGCGGGACATTGACATGATGTCGATTGGCGCCAGAATTCAAATGGATGTCATTCAAGTGAAAAGTGACATTGAGTGTCAGTAACTCGGAATAGTGACGTATCAAAAGATGTGCGAGCGTCGAAATAAAGACAGTCCAAATTGGTCTGACTATCAATCATATTGGTTCTTGTTCTTGTCCAACATGGTAGTGGTGAGGCCACTGCTGGGCTGTGTGTTGATGCTGTTTGGCCAGACTAATGCTGCTACTGCGCACTACTCCCTCGATCTCACGGGTATTTCCTCGGGTACAGGTGCGTCAGTTGTTGACCATTCGTAAAGGAGACGCTGGGTGGAATTATCTCACCGAAATATGCAGCATACACGCTCACAGTGGACATTGGCACGCTCGATGACTCGGGGTCTTCAAGCGGAAGTGTACGCAATATAAAGTGGAAGAGGATGACAAGGGATGCAGTTTATTGACGAGTTAATGTTGAAGCAGAATGCCTTCCGACTGATTGCAGACACGGGCTCTTCAAATGATGCAGTGCTTGGTTCTGGATGTTGTGGGTCCGATGCAGAGGTGACCTACTCGTGCGATGCATCGTCAACTTGTACAAATAGTGGGGGTGAAGTGGTTACGTTGGCGTTCGCGGGAGCTAATATTCAGTAAGATGCCGAGTTTATAGGGGAAATGCTGTTGTTGCTCACATGTGGGTTGTTGCAGAGGTCAATTTATGACGGATAGGTGGTCGTCTAGTGAGATTGGCAATATTTCGAAGACCTTCTTGGTTATCGAGGAACAGGACACGTTCTATCGATCAACATACGATGGTATCACAGGGTTGGCATACGAAGCGCTTGCAGCGTCAGCGGATGCGGATGAAACCGTATCGTCACTTTATAACACGCTAGTGGATACTGGGAAGACGACAGACGCTTTTGGTATGTTACTTTGTGGCACGATGCAACCCATGCTGCAGACAGGAGGAACCAATTTCTCGTATCATTCCGGTCAGTTGGTAATTGGTGGAACGGAAGGCACTGATGGCGAGAGCTATTATACAGGGGATATGCTTTACACCCCAATTACAAGGGTAGGTGCATTTAGCATGATGTTTGTGTTTATTGAAGCTGTAACAACTGACTGGCATTTGATTTCACTGTTTAGGAAGCGTGGTATGTTTTGACAGTGACTGACATTGGCTACGACGGCACTAGTCTCGGCCTATCGTGTGATAGCTACAACGAACCTCAGGCAATTCTTGACTCTGGCACAAGCAACTTGGCGTTTCCATCGGATGTCTATAATGCACTCATGGCACAAATCCAAGCAGCTACTTTGGAGGCTATCCCAGATTTTGATACCAGCTACTTTGACGATTCGACTTCGTGTTGCGACGAGGATTATTGCGACCCGACATCGTCCAATGCGGCACTCTTGGAGCTACCCTCAATTTACTTCACGCTTGGGATGGAGGCCAGCGATGGCTCAGCCAGCAAACACTTCACTGTTGAAATTCCACCCGAGTATTACTGGCGTCCTGAAATGAATGGAGGTAATTCCAGTACACCTTGTCGTGCAATCGGCATCTCGGAAGGAACGTCGACTGTCCTCGGCGACGTCTTCATGGACGGTTTGTACTCGTATCACGATCGTGTGGATGCAAAAATTGGACTCGCCGTAGCAGACAATTGTCCAAACAATGTCACTTCAAGCAAAAAGGTATATACGTCTGATGCTTCTGACAACTGGTGTTCCTGTTTCTCCAGTACGCTCAAGAAAAAGAGTACATGGACAACGTACGTTCCATGGGGAAGTGGATGTTTCTTCTGGCTTTGGTGGATGTACGTGATAGTTGCCAGCTTTGTTGTGGTGATTGCCTGCGTTTGCGTCCTGATTTGGTGGCACAAAACGAATCGCCATATGAAGAAGTTGCAGGAGGAAGCATGTCGATCAAACACATCGGGTGGTCGCACGACGCGTCTAGCGACAATGCAATCGTCTGGATCTGGAAGAGGACAGGCAATGGCCCCAGCATCTCCGCCTAATAATTATTATTCCGCTCCTCCTTCGACACCAAAGAGAGGATCTACGCGATCTGGTCGTTCTGGATCAAGGCAAGGTTCAATGAAGTCTCCAAGAGGATCTACACGATCTAACCGTTCTGGATCAAGGTATGGGTCAATGAAGTCTCCTAAATCTCAAGACAGGAGATCGAGGCAAAAGGAGAAAGAAGTACCGATGATGGCAGATCCCAAATATTCTAACATGAGTTCTCCGCGATCACCGTTGTCGTTATCGTCAACTTCCAGTATCGCGCTCCTGTCAGAACCAAATTCTTCGCTCGGCTCAATGGAAAGCATGAAACACAAATCAAAGCCCTATACACCTGGCAAACACCACTCGAGTTCCAACTCGAGTTACAACGATCGATGGGGTGCATCATTAAAAGAGAACGAATTTTGACAACGCTAAAGCCGGCGTGATGTCTAGAGAAGTATAGACAGTGTATGAAAAAATGAAATTCATCCTTGAACGATGTAAAGATGACGAAGCTAGTGGATACATTGTATCCACTTCATTGAGCGTGTAGGGGACATGCTGAGCAACAACTCGACTTGTGAATGCCCTATTCACAGTTTCGGTGGAACTACTATAAGACAATTTTGTGATTTGCAGTACTACATGAAATGAATGACTGGGGGTAGCGTAAGCGTCGATGAGACTGGGTCAAACTCACCGAGATGCGAGCAAACACCTGATAAGTGAGACGGTTCTAGGCGTTATTGACTGAGAATACTACATTTACTAGTCAACTCAATACGAAGTATGTTTCTTCGAGTGTTGACAATGCTGCAACACGACCAAGCACTCCTAGCACCATGCAATCGCACCAACGCGGGAACCGTAAAGATCGAGATACATGTCAACGGATTTGTCGAGTGCCGGTGTTTACCTCGAATTACTCCTTTTCACAGATCCTCTATAGAATCACAGAAGACCGTCCCCGCAGCTCCATTTACAAACAGAACCATTCGCTCCGAGCTCCCCTTCCTTCTCCTATTCCTTTTGACATATCATATTTCATCTACTATCAGTCTTCACAGATCCATCCTCCATACAAATCGCCACTGTGCTCTAAACTATCACGTATCACAGGTTCCAGCCTCTTCCGTCTTCATTCCCCATCGCGCGTTCAATCTCGTCTGCGCCGTCCTTCCCTCGGCGTGGCGAACGTCCGACGTCACAGAGCTCCACTCCCTAACCAGCAGCAGCCCACTCAGCGCCATGGCGGACCCGCGCGCGGCCCGCGGAGACTCGTCGTGCTCCGACGACTCGGCATTTGGCGACGAGACCCTCAGCCAGGACGAGTATGTGCAGCGGCAGATGGACAAGATGCGCGACCTGGACGAGAGCGAGAATACGTCGTTTCTCGAGTCTGCGCCGTCGCATCGCAGCAGCAATCACAGTGGAACGAGTGAACTATCGGCCAATATGACGGTCTACGAGAAGCTTCAGGCACTTGCGTTAGCTGAAAATATCAAGTTAGACGAACCAACAGCTTCAGGAGGGCCACGAAACAAAGATGAAGAGGGAGAAGATGATGAAGACGACGATGATGATGATACGTACGAGATATCGTGGGACGGAGGACCTCTGGGATTGTTATTCAAGGCCAATGCTAGTGGCCAACCTGTGATTCGACGTGTTAATAAGAAAGGTGCAGCTACAGGACTGCAATACGCACGAGCAGGTGATGTGCTGCTTGCATTGAATGGTGTAAGTGTATCTGCTACACCATTTAGCGAGGTGATTGAACAGTTGAAGAACCCGGAATTCCCGATCAAGTTGGATTTCAGACCTCTAAAACTGAGTGACTTGGCATCAGCTGCGTCAGCAGCTACTACTACGTGGGGATTGCCTCGGACAGGCTCTTCGATACATAGTAATGATGCTACATCAGCGTTTTGTGGATCTCCAGTATCGTCGAATGCTACAGTTGATATGAGGAGCAACCGAGGGGGTGGATGGGGGGAATCCTCTCCGACGTACATGCCACAGGTGAATGAAGCACCGGTAGACGATCCTAATGATGTCGAGTATGATGTTGTGTGGAGTGAAGGACCTTTGGGTTGTGAACTGAAGCAGCGGAATGGACTTCCTGCTGTTAAGTCAGTAACCGGTACAGGAGTCACGCCCTCTGTGGCGCAAATTGCGGCAGGAGATATCCTTGTCAGTATTAATGGCTTACGAACGGAGGAAATTGGGTTTAAAAGCACGGTCACGCTGATGATGAGAGCTACGAAGCCAGTGTACTTGCGATTCCACCGTGGTGGAGCTCGTCAACCACCGTCTACAGGAAACAGTTTTAGTGAACTTCCACCAAGTTACAGAGGACCTCAGAGTAACAGGTCTTTCCATGATACACCCCCAGTAGGACCAGGGGACGCAGCGACGCTGGACCGTAAACAGTATACGGTGTTGTGGCGTGATGGACCACTGGGTATTCAAATTCGCACTTCCAGCAAAGGGCGAGTGGTTGTGGCCCGGCTTACAGGTGCAGGTGCTCCCAATGTTAACGACACGGTGAAGCCTGGCGACATTTTCGTGCGTGTGGCAGGAGTCGATGTTGATTCCTTAGGTATTGCTGGTGCCTTCGAGATGCTGAAGACGGTCCAGAAGCCTGTGGTACTTGTCTTTCAGCGACGCGGACGCAGTTCTGGTCATAAACGTTCGAGTTCTCGTGATAGACTTTCTAGTCTTCCTTCGGTGCCAGCACCGTTACCATCGTCTTCAGCAGTACCTTCATTTCGTCAATTGCGCGAAGAGGAAGCGGCTGCGGCTGCCGCAGCTGCTGGCCGTCCACCACTTGCACGAGCGAGCAGCGGGGGATATAATAGCCCAGGACGACAAAGAACTCAGAGCCGTGGCGGTTCGTTGAAACAGTTTGGTACCGGATATCAAGATCTAGAGAACTACGCAGCCTCCGATGACGGCGCCAGTCAGCTGAGTTACGATTATCTAGGGGAATCACCGGGTTCAGCCCTGAACGTTGACGGTGCCGCCTCTGAGTTATACTCAGATCTACCACCACCGCCTCCGTTCCCAGGCATCGAGCCTCCTGTTGGAGGCGGTACCGGCGACGAAGATTATTCAGAGGAAGATAGTTTTCCGCCAGATGCCCGATGTGAGAGTCCGTCACTAACAGGGTTGCCGCCACCTCCATCCTACATGGATGTGTTTACGGCTTCCGGGCGGGCGAAGGACACTATCATGGTGGTGCCCCCATCTGCTCGCAGCATGGACCTTCACAATATTCCTGACGACGAGTCGGCGGGAGACGATTACTTCGGCGACCAACTTGAACGCCCCCCACCGTTCGAAGCCCACGGTGATGCTGGACCTTTACCTCCTCCGCCTATGTATTCCGAAGCTCCATTGCCTCTAGCAGAGGAGACCCCATCATTGCTTGGCCAGCCAAGCCGTTTGCAGGAGCTCCGTCGCCAGTACATTGAATCGGAGCGTGAACGCAACCTTCTCCAGAATGGGAGTGCCACGATGGTGAGTACTTACTCGGATATCGATGACTCGGGGCTTGTGGTGCGTCACCAACGACAACCCTCAGGTGGGGCAGTACCAGGTGCGCCGTCGCCTCAGCTACCGCTACCGGAACTATGGGTACGCTGGAGTGAAGGCCCACTTGGCATCACATTCAAGCGCAAGAACGGTCAGATTGTCGTGTCTCGACTTACTGGTTCGGGATACTCACCTGGGTTGACACAACTTCGTCCAGGCGACTGGCTGGTGTCGTTCAATAACCAATCCACGCGCAATTTACGGCTTGGAGAAACTATGGAGCTACTGAAGCGCTCGCCAAAGCCTGTGGACATGTGCTTTATCGTTCAGTAAAGGGCACCGCATCATATGTGCGGTGGATTCTCAACATTGGCGTGAGAGTCATGTACAATCACCAAACACTCGGGAATAGCCCAGAGCGTAAATAGTGAATAGCGACCAAGCATCCGACTCCACGTAGAGCAGGAAGCGTAGAGTGGACTGTTGTGGTGACAATAGCTGGAAAAAGTTAGCGAGCGAGTGGAGTTTTGACTACGATGAGAAGTGGCTGAGTTTCATCGCTTTGTGTCAGCGTCGAAATAAACCAAGTGAAGTGACACTGAGTGAGAAGCAACCATTGTGAATTGATTAGCTTGTCAAGCTCTCCAGCTATTGATATTTATTATCCATCACAAACAACGTATTCTTATGCAGACTTCATGGATCATGTCTCGGCTACCGAGTGTTCATTGGATTGTGCTCGTTTTCTAGCTCGAATTGCCGCCATTAAATCGAGAGGTTTACTGGGCTGTGAGGCTTGAGTTGATGATTCACACTTTGCCACAGTACTGTCGTTCGAGCTTGCACGCCTGCCGTTCTGTTTTCGTCTTGCCTTAATAGCGTCAAACAGTAGCGCACTCGTAGGAAGAGCAGCAGGCAATCCTCGAGTTTGAGTATTTACCTCTCGACCCAGTGAACTACTTTCGTGTGCAGTATGCTGTTGGTTGTTGTCTTCATACAGGCTACTGGTAACTGATCTCTGCACCCAAGGCACTCGATTTACATTAGGAACAACTGGTGCTTGGTGCAATTCATCCAGTGCTGCTGAGTTCTTTTCGCATACGTCATCGAGCAACTCCTGAACAGCCTTGAATGCCGCTGCAGCTGTAATGGACTTGTTTTCACGTAACGTGCCTTGATCGTTAAAAATCAACTCGTTAATGTCTGCAAGAATCGCCTGCAAGAAGGCGATAACATGACTAGCTTCACGAATCTCCAGAATTGAGCGTGTGTCCTTTTCGTCTTTGGTTGTATCACGCTTCCCTGAAACGCAGATACCTGCTCGCTTTGCAAGCAGTAGCATCAGTTCACGCGCACTATTCAATAGCGAATTGCACCGACATTGCTGTTGAATCTCGTCATCAGCTGAAGTTGGAAAAGACTCATCTAGAGCTCGTACTTGACCCAAAATCGAATCCATCTCTTCCAATGTACCCACAGCTTGTGCTACATCGCGCATATTCATCTTGTAGTGCGTTTTCAATTCTCTTTGTCGTTGATTAGCAACCATTTCGCGTGCATGTGCTTGGGCTTCGAGCAATGCTTTCTCACCTGCACCCTCAGGATCACTCTTTAATATTTCTTCTTTGATGAATTCGGCGTCTGATGTAAAGCCCAATCCACAATAAAGCTTTCCTACTCTTTCCTCCGCTCGTACGGGGCATGCTAAACCCAAACTTTCGCAGCTGTGCTGAATTTCACCGTCGATTTCGTCTTCGGAGTTGTTTCCATCGTTCAACTTCAAGTGACTTTCAAGATTTGTTGCTGCAATGATGAAGGCTTCCTTGAGTTTGCAAGCCCAGTTATACTTCTTCTGTGCCATTTCATCTTTTTGTTGCTTCTTCCACTCCTTAATGGGTGCTTGCATCACAGCGTGAAGTGCACGGCGCTCGAAAAGTGTAAGACCTGTTGTGCGATACCCCTCAATAACGCTTGGATGCATTTTCACAATGGTTTTTGGATCGGTCCGTAGTAATTGCAGTACATTCGTTCGTTTGAGACGTTTTGCGAGCTCAGCGGGGAATTTAACGCCGGTTGGTGCCACAAGCTCAACGAGATCTTTCTCAGAAAGTCGTGAAATGTCCACAGGAATCGCTGATCGTAGCAAATGGAGGGCCTCTAGATTTGCTACTTTGTTCGTATCTTCCCACTCTTGTTCTTGTCGCCTTTGCTCTTCAATATACTCGTCTGTCATGACAAGAGCCATGTGATATTTCTCCATCTCCTGCTCAAGTATGTAGTATTCCTTGCGAGCAGCAGCTTGCTCACACTTGTCCTCCAAAACCACTTCAGAGGACCCAATTTCTTGGAGTCGTTTTGAAATCTCTGCCACCTTCTTCTTTGCTACCTCGTAAGGAATGACCTCCGCCACGGAGATACCAGCTAGCTTAAGCTGTCGTTCCAAGACTTTAAGCTTTTTCTTGAGCGCGTCACTTTCATCATCCTCATTTGTGTACAGTTCAGTTTGTCGAAGTTTGCTCAAACAG
Source organism: Phytophthora litchii (assembly GCA_002812785.1). NCBI lineage: Eukaryota > Oomycota > Peronosporomycetes > Peronosporales > Peronosporaceae > Phytophthora > Phytophthora litchii. The sequence continues at coordinate 3,559 of PCFV01000094.1, read as the reverse complement.
ATAGAATCTCTGTTGTGAGCAGCTTGTCTAGCGTTCACTTCTTGCATCCGAAGTTTTTCTTGCAAAACTTTAATTGTAGCGCGGGCCTCGCCCAGTTGAACTTGTTGCTCAGCAGAAAGAAGATCTTGTTGGCTCTCTTGCGTAGCAATTTGAGCTTCCAAGGCCTGAATACGCTGCTGACTTGCTTCAACTTCCTTTTCTAGTTGTTTCGCTTTGAGAGCAGCTTCAAGCTCTTCCTCCATGTTACGTGAGCCAAAAAAATTCATATCGTAAACTGTATCACTGCTGAATGAGATGTCTGACATTGTGTTCATCGTATTCCGTGATGAAGAGCGATCGGATGTACTGTCTGAAGGCGACAGCGACAGTGGTAAAATACCTGATGTTGTTGCTATCGGTGATTCTGAATTTGCGGTAGAAATCGATCCACCACGAGTTGCTGACTCCCGATGGTTTGCACTACCATCACTGGCGGGATCAGAAGTGTCAATCTCTTCGTCTTGATTCTGTTGATTCCCTTCCTCCAATTTCTTTCGATAAGCCACAAAGCAACATGAGCAAATGCGAAACTTGTTCTCCAGTACTGGCAAGTTCACTTCTCGGAACACTGAACAGCGACTGCAGATTACTTCGCCGCACATTCGACACGAATGCCGCTTTCGAAGCACCTTAAATTCTCGCAGACATACATAACACGCTTTCCGAGCACTAGCAAGGATCAAAACACTGTTAGTATGCACATAATGAGAAGGTAACACAAAATAACGTACCTGCGTGGAATCCATTGATCGCGTGAAACGAAGTGGTGATGATCCAGTAATAACCGAGAAGTCATTCTAGTATCACAAGTAGTAGACGCTCTGTGTGGACTGATTCCTTGAGTGCCTTCGTCGCTATCCGATGCCACACTAGCACTATCGTTCGTCATTGCTGACGATACTAAGCAGTTGTCATGCTCGTTGTTTTCATCCTCACTGTTATTAGTACTGCTACCGCTGCTGCAGGATCCCTTCTTCTTTTGTCGTCTCATTCTCTTCGCCCTCTTCTTCGTGGAACCTCTACACTGCGTCTTCGTCTTTTCTCTTTCATCCACGAATTTCAGCATACTGTCGTCAAACAAGATGATCGGTGGAGGTTTTTCACGCCGCATAGCAGGACAGATCGTCCTTCTAGCCACAGTTGTCGGAAATCCAGACGCTTTCCTGCCATCCTGTTTGCTGCTAGCAGTTGCAGCGACTGCAGTTGCATTACTCGACGGTGACAGCAACACCGTGGTGGCTCTAGTCAACGACGGCCTCTTCACATTCTGCACTTCTCCAGTCGCAACTTTTAGCGTCGGAATCTTCTTCTCAATGAAAACTGCATCTTCGGGATAAAGTTGAATGGTTTTCCTCTCTGTCTTGATTCTGCTTTCTCGACCCAGTGGAGTTGGTCGCTTCTTCGGAGGATCCGACAGCAACGTGATCGACGCGAGGACATCATCGTCCAGTCCGTTCAACAGCGACGGATCCGAGCTCATGAGCTGCACCAGAGCCTTCTGCTTGGTCGGAGAGCTCAGCACTCGATCCATCGCGCACTCTGCAGGTCTTCAAGTGCTGCTATCGCTAGAATATCGTAACTGCTAGAGCCGGGAGCGAAGGGTGGACTAAAAACTCTTGTGCCTTGCAGCTCCGTTCGATTCTTTTTAGAGCTGTGAGTGTGTTGCTGACTTCATCTGGCAACGACATGCGCGAGTGCGGGTGACTGAAGGTTCTACGGACTCCTTTAGATGACGGCACTCACAGTTTCGAGCTGTCTGCCGTTCCGCACCCCATTTCGATGAAACTTCCTGGAAACGGTCGAATGCACATGAAGGGGTGCGAAATGTGGGCCACACGCTAGTTCCTAGTGATCTTGGTTGGGTCGAAGGAGGTGGGCAACAGTGGGAAAATGGAGAGCAACATGAGCGCATCCCCGATTTGTCCTGAAGTGGTGGTAAATTGGCGATCAGCATGCCAAACTCGGAGCCTACTTTGAGCTCATTGAGTACCTGTTCGTAGTAAGAAAACATTTCGGTGGTCTAGCAAACTGCTTGGATGTCCACGAAGGTATAACTACCGTTTCCTACGGTCTGTAGATTTGTGGAGAACTCTCGAACGGATGTCGTGGTGGAGTGCCCTAGACAGGGATATATGATACTGCAGTTATCACGGCGACGATACCACGGACTCTACATCGAAGTAGGTTCTACTAACAAAAAAACAGGTTGATCGAGAGGACGAGGCATCCGGTGCCATGCGGAATCTCCGAAAACTTTACTTCGGACAGTAAACGCGTTAGTTCGATACATACTTTATTCACGACGTGGGTGAGTATGTACTCCGTATAGGAGGCGCTCTGAGTAACAACTCCTAGCGTTAGCGTACCGTAATCGACGGCAATAATCATCACCATGACAATCTGTGCAAGCTGCTAATACACAACGCCCTGACCGACATCGGGAAGTCCAATTTAGTGGTGCGAGTCGAGTCGCCTGTTTGATCATTCTCGAATTTGCTTTAAACCATTCTCCAAGCCCTCCAAGTACCATGATCACTGCAAGTACGGTCGTCACCTTCACTGCTCTAACAATGCTAGCTACTTCAGGTGTCAACGCCCACGGCACGCTGTCAAAACCCGGTCTGAAATTCACAGGCACGGGATACGGAGGCAATTTTGCTGCATTGGTGCCCATGACCGCGCTAACTCCTCAACAAGGTGACATCTTCACTAATTATCCTGATGCGGGGCTGAACGCCGCTGCATTCGGCCGAGCTTTTAAGGCGTCGAAGTACAAGTTTCTCAAGGAGTTTCTCCTAACAAACCAGGACATGAGTAAGGGCCGATCCAACATGCCCAAGACCCCTGAGTGCGGATTCACAGACCCCACGAGCGGTCCTGTGGAACCACTGCCGGACCAGGTCGAATGGTACGGTGGCAAAATGAACCATGATGGGCCATGCGAGATTTGGTGTGATGACGAAATTGTCTTGCCGTTCACGGTCAACTGTGCTGTAACGTATCCGGAGGGTAAGTTCCCCTACGAGAAGGCACAGTGTGTCGGCAAAAAGCGCTTGACAATGTACTGGATGTCAACGCTACTGATGGAGTGGCAAGTGTACATCGACTGCGCCAAGATTGGCGCTGGCGCTGTGGCTGCCTCCAATGGCAAGTGTACATCGACTGTGCCAAGATCGGCGAAGGTGGACCACCGGCGTCTGCCGGACGGCTGCGAGCACGACCTCTGCCACCCCCTCGCCGGATCAAACGACGAATTCGGGCGACACGCAAGCTACGACGCCTACTGAGGCGCCAACGACGCCTACTGAGGCGCCAACGGCGCAAATGGGAAAGTATCGGAGGCGAGGCGTCCTCGACGACCAAGTCAATGTGCAAGCGTAAGCTGCGTCCAACTCAGGACCAGTGAAGAGTTGTTACAACAACCGATTGGTGCTCATGAGTTTACACAACGAGAGAGATTACGTAAATTAGCAGCGTAATTCTTCAATACATGTTGTTGTTTGTCGCTCGTTTTGCAAAT